>BJCO01466643.1:0-11653 GCA_018326465.1 Flaveria floridana
ACAACCTTTTAGTTTATAAAATTAACACCTAGTTTAATTTTATAACATAACACACTTTTATTTGTCATTATTTAACCAACTTAAATAATGAAACAAATAAATGTCTCATGAAAAAACTATCCATATAATGTTGTTCTATCACAAAAGTAATATTTAGAAAACCAATTTTCTAAATAGGTGTCAATATTTACTGTATGATCTTATCAACAAATAAATATTTGTTGGTGTTTGTATAGCTTGTTATTGGGTATGACCCGACTTGGATCATGACGTACTAACCACATCAATCTTGTATGTGTCTTGGGCATATAAGATCCAAAACAAATAACCATCACCAACCAAAGAAAATCCAAACGAACCTTTGGAAAGTTATTCAACTTATGCAGGCCCCCATATCACCACCCATACAAGAGGAAGTGGACATTAGAGCTCCCACCTCTCCTGAGGAGCAAAGCACTCCCATCTCATAAATGATCATTCATGAGGTTCCTCATGCTCAGACTAAAGATCTCATAACCCAAGAAGCCTTAAGCCTTCACTCAGAGTCTCAACACTCTAGTAAACAACCATCAGGGGAAAGTTACCATTCCGAGCCACTAGATCTAAACCAACCAATTCCCAGCCTTGAATTCTATGATGATGAGGATATGGCACTTAGTGAGTATCATGAATCCCTTTTGTCTTTCCTTGCATAAATTGAGATGAGTACTCTTGTGTCACCCATATCTAGCCCACATCATCTACCCCCAACTGAGGTGGATCTTCCTGAACCTGTTTAGGAGATCCACATGGGAAAGGCTCTCACTTTTACAAGTGATTACATCATTAAGACCTCAACCAGGGCAACCCAGCCCATTGACACTTCAATTGAAGTTGTCAGTGAGAAGGGGAAATCCAGCAGCAAAGAATAACAAGCTGGTGATAAGGAAGAAGACTTAGGTCCAATTCTGTCACCCCTAATGATTCTTCCACTGAAGATAAGGGGAACCTCATACTAAAGGTGCAAAACTAACCAAAACATAAATCTATTTAGTCTCCAAGTCAGTCACTTGGAATCTCATGTGACTACCTTGCAAAGAAGGGTCAATTATCAGCACCTTGAGATTTCTAATCTCAAGGGACAACTAGCTATGAGACCCTTCAGGTGGACTTAATCAGGAACACAATCACCTAAGGATGTGATAGACTTAACCCCTAGCTCACCTATACAAGTGGGTGATGGTACCAAAAATGGGAGAACGTTATCACAATCACAGAACCTGTGAGTCCTTCTTAGAGTATGGACATTAAGGAATCACCAACCTCAATTTTAATTGTCAACACTTAGCAACCTCCTCAAGTTCATACTGATGTGGACTCTTTTATACAAAGTCTGTTTAAAGAGGGAATACCAAGGGCAATGTCAACCCTACCATATAGAGATGTAAATGAAATTTTAGGGTGAGGTATGATGCTAATAGAAGAGACGTAGTACTGCATAGATTTAAAGGACAACAAGAGGACTTTAACTTCAGACCTTGAACTTCTATGACAGTCTTTCTCTAGTCAATATGCCACTGGCCAACCTAACTTAACACAGGCAGGCTGACATATTGGCTAAGGGAATTCAAGACATGATTGTTGAAGAGTTAAGGTATAGAATAAGGCAACTACAAACATGCAATGTTATTGGTCAACTGGATGTTGAGTGGAACCCAAGATTAGCTTCAAAGGGGAAACCTTGACTAGAGGCCTAGTGACCAGACCTGTGAGCATTGTCACAGAAATAACTACTTCAACATCCTTTACCCTCAACGAGACTTCAATTGGTGAAGGTGCTTCATAACCTCTCTCTGGCCAGAGCTGACCGCTGAACCAAGCAATAAAGGCCAAAGCTATCTCCACCCTGAGTCACCAAGGCCTGTGAGTGACAAAGGGAAGAGGAAAATGACCTCTGAGCAGATGGAAGAGGAGGAAAGAGAGAGGAAGAGGAAGCTAAGGGGAGAGAGTTGGTTCCTCTGGCTTCATGGAAGCTGCAATCAGGACAAGCCCCAGACCAAACACTCAAGATGATAAGTTGAGGGCTGCCAGATTGAACTACTTAGAAACCAGGAACTACAACATTGATGAACTCAAATCTCTTCCCTTGGAAGAGCTAAATGATTTGGCAGACTTAGAGCTGAAAAAGGAGAAGGAGGCAGAGGATGCAGAATTGCTCCTCAAGGTTAAAAAAGAAAGAAGGCAAAAGAGGCTATACAAAGATGCTCCTACTCTCTCCTGAGCTCATGAAAGTCCTTAGAGTGAGGTTGTGGCAACTGAAAAACCTTAGGTAGATAAGGAGGCTGATAGAAAAAACATGATCAGCTACCTGACTGCCACATGCCTCTATCAGGCGTCTGCATTTCTTCCCCTCTCATATGAATATAGAGAATTTGAGTGTCTTAAGCAACTGCAACAACAGTTTATCAATGAACAAAAGGCTGCTAAGAGAAAGATGAGGGAAGAAGCTGTAAAGTAAAGAGCCACCATCCAAAAGACTCAAAAGAAGTTTGCTGATAGACAGGGGATGATGAGATTCTTGAAGTTGTATGGATTCTCCCAAAGGAGGCTTGGTCCAATGTCTCTATCCACTATGGATGAGCACATTAGAGTAATCAAGCAGAAGATTAAAAAGGGGGAGCTCATGGACTTGCATTCTCTACCAAGCCAAGATCCTTCTGAGGTAGAGGTTAAGGTTGAACCAACACAGAGAACACAACCTGGAAGTGATTACATCATTAAGACCTCAACCATGGTAACCCAGCCCATTGACACTTCAATTGATGTTGTGAATGAGCTGGAGAAATCCAACACCCAAGAACAACAAGCTAGTGACAAGGAAGAAGACTTAGGTCCAATTCTCTTATTCCCCCTAGTGATTTTTTTACTAAAGATGAGTGGAACCTCAGACTAAAAGTGCAAAAACTGACCAAAACATGCATCTATTTAGTCTCCAAGGTCAGTTACTGGAAATCTCAAGTGACTACCTTGCAAAGAAGTGTCAATGATCAGCAACATGAGATTTCTGATCTCAAGAAACAACTAGCTATACGACCCTTCAGGAGGACTTAACCAGGACTACAAGAATCTAAGGATATGATAAACTTAACCACCAGCTCACCTATGTAAGTGGGTGATGCTACCAAAACGGGGGAGGAAGTTGTCACAACCACAAAACCTGGGAGTCCTTTTTAGAGTCTGAACATTAAGGAATCACCAACCTCAATTGTAATTGTCCATACTTAGCAACCTACTCAAGTTCACACTGATGTAGACTCTCTTATACAAAGTCTGTTTAAGGAGTGAATACCAAGGGCGATGTCAACCCCACCATATAGAGTTGTAAATGAAAATATAGGGTGGAAGTATGACGCTGATAGAAGAGCCCTAGTACAGCATAGATTTAAAGGACATCAAGAGGTCTTCAACTTTCAGACCTTGAACTTCTATGACAGTCTTCCTCTAGTCAATATGCCACTAGCCAACCCAACTCAACATAGGCAGCCAGACATATTAGCTGAGAGCATCCAAGACAGGATTGTTGAAGAGTTAAGGTATAGAAGAAGGCAACTGCAAACAGGCAATGTTATTGGTCAATTGGATGTTGAGGTGGAACTCGAGATTATGTTCAAAGGGAAACCTTAACTGAAGGCCCAGTGACAGAACCTGTGAGCATTGTCACAGAAGCAACTACTTCAACATCCTTTACCCTCAATGAAGCACCAATTGGTGAAGCTACTTCACAACCTCTCTCTGGCCAGATCTTGACCGTTGAACCAAGCAATGAAGGCCAAAGATCTCTCCACCCTGAGACACCAAGGCTTGTGAGTGACAAAGGGAAGAGGAAAATGATCTCTAAGCAGATTAAGGAGGAGGATAGAGAGACGAAGAGGAAGCTAAGGGGAGAGAGTTCAGTTGGTTCGTCAGGGTTCATGGAAGCTGCAATCAGGACAACCCCGAGGCCAAACAATGAAGATGATGAGTTGAGGGCTGCCAAAGTGAACTACTTAGGAACTAGGAACTACAACATTGATGAACTCATTTCTCTTCCCTTAGAAGAGCTAAATGAACTGGCAGACTTAGAGCTGATAAAGGAGAAGAAGGAGGCAGAGGATGCAGAATTGCTCCTCAAGGTTAAAAAAGAAAGAAGGTAGAGGAGGCTGTACAAACATGCTCCTACTCTCTACCCAGTTCATGAAAGTCTTGAGAATGAGGTTATGGTAACTGAACAACCTTAGGTAGACAAGGAGACTGACAGAAAAAACATGATCAGCTACCTGACTGCCACCGACCTCTATCAAGGATTTGCATTTCTTCCCCTCTTATATGAATACATTCAATTTGAGTATCTTAAGCAACTGGAACAACAGTTTATCAATGAACAAAAGGCTGCAAAGAGAAAGATAAGGGAAGAAGCTGTAAAGTAAAGAGCCACCATTCAAAAGAGTCAAATGAAGTCTACTGACAGACAGAGGATGATGAGATTCTTGAACCTGTATGGATTCTCCGAATGGAAGCTTAGTCCAATGTGTCTATTCACTATGGATGAGCACATTAGAGTGATAAAGCAGAAGATTAAAAATGGAGAGCTTATGGACTTGCATTCTCCACCAAGCCAAGCTCCACCTGAGGTAGAGGTTAAGGTTGAACCAACACAGACAACACAACCTGGACCTTCAGGTGCATCTTACCCGACCTCATCTTCAATTCCAGAACAGGTTTCTATCCCTTCTCCTTCTGAACCTGTGAGGGTAGAGGACTCAAGTGAGAGAGGCACAAGAGAACAACCTGGTTCTCAATACTAGCCTTCTTAGTTAAACACTCCAAAGAGGAATAAAAGGATGGCCCTGAAGAGAGTATATAAGAAGGCAAAAGCATCCACTGCTAGACCTCAGGATGAGTCAGAGCGTCTTGTGGAAGTGCAATAAGAGGATGATCAACCAACTCCTACTCAAGCATAACCTCTTGTAGCTGGCACACCCATCTTGTCTTGGACCTTTGCTACTAATCCAAACAAATGGTATATCATCAGAGATCAAGGTGGTCAAGATGTCTACTTCTTGCAAGACATGCTTGATCTACCTCTACATGATTTCCATGACATGAGAAGGTACTATGAGAGTCTGGAGGATCCTAACCAAATAATGAAGAATAGAATGGTCTTGATCCTAATAAGGATTGTGAAATAATGAACAACCTTCTTTGTTTTAGTAGCATCAGCCTAGGGGGATTTTGTAAGGTTTAATATAAAGGCTGATGCAACCAAAGCAACCAAAGGCTTCCTACATGCATGCACTTAACCAAAGGCATCCTGCATGCATGCACTTAGTACAAGGTAGAAGTTTCTTTGGAAGATTTAGACTATACTGAGGAAATACTCAAAGTGTAAAATCTTCTGAAGCCAAAGACAAAATCTTCCGAAGTGTGAAATTGCAGGATCGGGTGACATCCGAGCGTGTTCTTGACGGAAGGAGAAAAACCAAAAGACAAACAATAGAATGAACCATAATCGAATGATTTCATTGGTAAAACCAAATGATTACAAGCTCATTAAACAGAAGAATCACAACTTTTGGCAAGGGAAGATCGAGCATGATCTCCCCTCTCATCCGGCAGCCCCTAGCGTCGAGCACTCTCTTAAAACCTTTATTCTCTACATAATAAAACTGGTATTTATAAGCCTCAGCCCAATTCAGATGCGACTGCGCCCATTAGCATGGTCCAATCGCATCTCTCAGTCGCACGACTGGTCCATTAGTATGGCTCAGTCATACGACTGAGTCCCATTCGCATATGCTCCTGCGAATGACTCAGTTTCACGTGTTTACAACATACCAGGTGTATTACATTAAGCCTAGAATATTCGTCTAGCGACGGACACACTATATATGACAGTATATGCTCCAACAAATTCCCCCTTGGACGTTGCTGGCGAATAGTAGATAACACCTCTTATAATCTGCAATCAAATCTTTGCTCTGGTCTCCAATAGAATCAAACAAAAAACCGTATTAGCCAATGTTGTTAAGCCGTCAGGTTGCTATAGTATCCCTGAAAATGAATTTAGGCACAACAACTTTCGTTTACTTTGTAGAACACCATCATCGCAGCAAGATTCCCCATTTGACTGATTTTTCCAGATAATGACATCAACAGTTTTCCATTGCTCCAATCTTCACACAAGCTAACCTGATTAACATTAACAATTGCAGAAATTCCCCCTCAGATTCAGCATATCCCAATATATAAACATTGTGCTCTTCTTGTGTCTTCATACGGTGTATTGGGCAAAAAGTAGAAGGTTCTAATCCACATCTGACAATATCAAACAAATCAGCATGCATGCAGATTTATCATCAGAAACCAGCTCACATCATCACTTTCTGATTGCGTCTTCAATTTCTCTAAACATAGATTTCCCCTAAGACTCTGGATCATCTCTCTGTAGATAAATATAACTTGATTGGCCCATAAATAGTCAGATGCTCCTGACTATCCCACAAAATCAGCACCGACTGCTGATATCTTCTTATTTCTCTTTTGTGTCCTAACTACACTCACCAATTCTGGAAGTCCACCGAATAGTAGGATATCCGTCAAACTTGTTCCATAAAAGAACCTCAGGATGAATGTGCTTTGCTCATCCTCAAATCTGTGCAGAGGCAGATCCATTTTTTTGGACACCGCTCATTCGTATGACATGGAGGACAAATAGCACATTCGTGTGAATGGATGATACGAATGATATATTCTTGCGACTGGTCCAGTCTTACGAATAGACATAAGACTGAGTCCATCTGGGTGACTGGACATAAGAGTGGTCCAGTAGCATGACTGGACATAAGACTGGTCTAGTAGCATGACTGGACATAAGACTAGTCCAGTAGCATGACTGGACATAAGACTGGTCCATTAGCATGGTCCAATAATACGAATGGTCCATTAGCATGGTCCAATCGTACGAATGGTCCATTTGCATGGCCCAGTCATACAAATGGTCCCTTAGCATGGTCTAGTCATACGAATGGTCCATTTGCATGTTCCAGTCATACAAATGGTCCATTAGCATGGACTAGTCGTACGAATGGTCCATTAGCATGGTCCAGTCGCATGAGCGGATCTGCACATAGATTTTCAGATCTGCAGTCGCCATGGCTATCAAAAACCCTAAACTAACGAATTTTACATGAACTGAAACAAGATAGACATCATAAGATTCGCCAGGGTGATGAGAACGTGATCTCGGGTTCGATTTTAACAAAAAAACAACACAACGCCACGAGATCTGAGCAACACACGAAGAACACGAAGTGGGTTTAACGTCAAAGAACATGAAATAGATCCAGAAACTAAGAGCTCGGGTTGCTAGAATGATTGTTAGATCATTCTAGGAGTAACCGGCTCTGATACCAATTATGAAGTCGCTGGATCGGTTGACATCCGACTCTTGACGGAAGGAGAAAAACCAAAAGACAAACAATAGAATTAACCATAATCGAATGATTTCATTGGTAAAACCAAATGATTACAAGCTCTTTAAACATAAGAATCATGAGTTTTGGCAAGGGGAGATCGAGCATGATCTCCCCTCTCATCCGGCAGCCCATGGGCGCCGGGCACTCTCTCAAAACCTTTATTCTCTATACAAAGAAACTGGTATTTATAGGCCTCAGCTCAATTCATATGCGACTGGGCACATTAGCATGGTCTAATCGAATCTCTCAGTCGCACGACTGGTCCATTAGTATGGCTCAGTCATATGACTGAGTCCCATTCGCATATGCTCCTGCGAATGACTCAGTTTCACGTGTTTAAAACATATCAGGTGTATTACATTAAGCCTAGGCTATTCATCCAGCGATAGACATACTATATATGACAATATATGCTCTAACACGAAGCCAAAAGATGAAGTGTTCCTAAGCTTCAAAGACAAAAGTCTTCCGAAGCCAAATGAAGTGAAGAATGATTTCTTTTAAAGACAAAGTAGAACATGTTTTTCTCGGATGTACTTTTGCATAAAGGTGACCCACTTTCCACTGCAACTCTTAAGACTCAGTAACTTGCATGACTTGGTGAAAAGGTCCATGCTTTTGTAACTGTACATTGAGGTCTTGAGTCTGTAACTTTCTACTTTATGTACTTTTATCCGTTTTGTAATATATTAGGATATGAGCTATGACATGTCATAGTCGCTAGTCAAAATGCAATCTGCCTTTTGATTCTACATTGATTTTGTTGTCTTTCAATGTTCTAACTGGCTTTCCAAGTATAGTCGGTTGTAGGATGTAGTATAAAGTATCTCAGGGTCTTGTATTCTATTTAACTTATGCATTGTAACTATTGTAAAAGAACTTGAGATTAATATACAACATTCTTGAAAACCATATATAATGTTCTTGAGTTCTGTCTTATTATTACTTTCTTATTATTACTTGTGTTCTTTGCATTTTGTTCTTAAATGTAGTTGTCTATTTGAACTGTTAACTGTTCTAGCACTCTTGTCATTGTGAGACTGATTGCATTTTGTTTCTGAAACTATTCAGAAGATCCATATGGAAGAGGCTCTCACTTTTGTAAGTGATTACATCATTAAGACCTCAACCATGGCAACCAAGTCCGTTAACACTTCAACTGAGGTTGTGAGTGAGCAGGGGAAATCCAGCACCCAAGAACAACAAGCTGGTAATGAGGAAGAAGACTTAGGTCCAATTTTCTCATCCCCCAGTGATTCTTCTACTGAAGATGAGGGGAACCTCATACTAAAAGTGCAAAAATTGACCAAAACATGCACCTATTTAGCCTCCAAGGTCAGTGTTAACAATCGATATATGGATCGAATATTGCAATCATATTGTTGCCATTGGTCGAATCTGTGATATGGAATCTCACAGATCCATTGATGATTTCATGTAAGCAAGATGCACATGTATGATAATGAATAAGTGATGATCAAATTAAAGAACATATATTCATATAAATTTCACTCATTCATATGTATGTTATTCAAAAGAATTACAAAGGAGTTTGCAAGAAAACACTTTCTCTCACACACACACTCAACCTTGAATTCTCTGAATTGTTAGTGATACACCTTTTGTGTGTGTTAATGTTCTAAAACTTATTTTCTTCTCCTCTAGATATGGAGTATAAATGACTACACTTAGTCATTTATACTCTTTACAAAAATAAGAAAAAATTACATTTAAGAACAAAATGATTACACAAATATAGTTCTAAGTCTGATAAATTCTCTATTGTTGATGCGTGATTGTCGGGTGCTACTTCATTCGAGGCGACAGATGATGTTGACTGTTTACTTTGACCACGGTTGACCAAGTTTGACTTTGGTCAATTTTCTTTGTTTTGATCATATCTCTAGCATATCTTCACCGTGTTGGTTTTGGTAATCATCATGAGATTCAACATATAGGTTTTTGTAAGTATAATCTTCAAATAGTCCAACAGTATGAACTTCAATTCATATGAAAACTTGCAGATCTTCACCAATAACAAATCTAAGCTAATGGTAGCTTTGATTTCATCAAAAACAATAACAATTTGCAGATCAAACTTGTGGTTCAAATTTTTGAGAAACATTTGAAGAACAAGGAGCCAAGGCTCTGATACCAACTGTTGAAAATCGATATACGGATCGAATATTGCAATCGTATTGTTGCCGTTTGTCGAATCTGTGATGTGGAATCTGTAACACCCCCAATCCTAATTAATATAATAAAGAGGGTGATACGAGTTGGTTTATTAAGAACAGTTCAGAGATTCTAAATACAGCGGAATTTTATATATATATATACTTTGTATTAAAACTGTTTATACAACCAAATTTATTACAAAACATTAACCGACATATTAAAAGTTTTATCAAACTTCATATAACTCCCAAAAACCCAAGACTATTGCCAGTATCATACACCAGAACTGGATTTTTAACTCCGTGGGACACTTCCACGAAAACCTCTATTATCACCTAGCATGCATAAAAAATAAAACACTAAGTCAGATAATCTGGTGAGTTCTAACATATATCACATTTCGACAATAAATTTATCAGCTGTTCCAAATCAAATATTTCATAAAATATCAATTGGTCCATTTGTTTGTCCTGGTGTTCAATACAGGGAGAAACGTATGCGGTATGCATACCGAATACCTGCAAGGTGGTTATGGACTTTTATCAAATTAATTGGTGGGTGAAAACTCCACCTATACTTGATGGGTCAAAACTCCATCTATATTTGGTGGGTCAAAACTCCACCTAGACTTGATGGGTCAAAACTCCATCTATAATTGATGGGTCAAAACTGCACCTGGCGTTGATGGGTCAAAACTCTATCTATAATTGGTGGGTCAAAACTCCACCTCGCCAACCATCACAAATTACCAATTTCAAACTCTTACCCACGTTTTTATTTATGCACATGTCAGTGCCCAATTTTGTCAAAACAACATTAACACATTAAAAAGGGGCATTTAGAACTCACCTTAATGCTTTCAGCAAATGTCCACTAATCCAAATATACTAGGGCAATTAAAACTCTCTTCTTCAGGTCAAATCTAAAGCAATAAACTTTGACTTAGTCAAATCAATTCCTAACAGATCACTTTATGTGACTGAGGCTATACGAATGGACTCATTCGTACGACTGAACATGCGACTGAGCTTAATCATATGAATGAACCATACGACGGAGGTGCGAATGAGCTCTAACAAGGGTTCATGCGAATGACATTCATTCATGCGATCGGCTCATGCGACTGAGCTTTAGTTGCACGATTGAGCCATATGACTGGCTCATTCGCACAAATGAATCATGCGACTGGGCTCATTCGCCTGCAATGGATTAGTAGCAGTGTTCTTGATGTTTTTGATCCAAAAGCTCGAGTTTTAACCATTTAGATCATGCCATATTCAAAACAGAACATGTACACATCGTTTACAACAGCTTCGGATCACTATTTTATCAAAACTTCATAAAAACTCGGATCCGAATTCCTGGTTTTCGACTTAACAAATGGTTGAATGAAAACTTAGATTTAAACATGTTTTTGGATCAATTTCAACCACATACACCGCTTAATGCATTCAAGGATCGATCCGTGCCAAGCGAAACTTACCGAAACGGAGCCGGATTCGTCGGTTAATTGAAGGTTCGAATGTCGTTTTGGTTCACGAAGATATACGGGATGTGTGTGTGTTTGGTATGTGTGTGTGTTCTTATCTCTTCTGCACACATATACCAACATGTTACATATACATATTTTATTATTAACCGCCCTATGCAACTAGAGAAGGTGCGAATGAAGGTCAGGCGACTGAGGGTTATGCGATTGGAGCCCATACGCCTGTGATTCGTGCGATTGTGTGACACCCGGAAATTTCTGTTTGGAGTGTCTTGAAACTGGAGGCCCATACGCATAGAAGTCATGCGACTGGAGCTCCATACGCATGATAGTTGCACGAATAGAGTGTCCAATCGCATGGAGCTCAGGCGACTGGAGTGTCCATACGCCTGGAGCTCGGGCGACTGGACTGTAGTATTTAAAGGAGAGGGCAGCCCTTACCCTCTCCCCACACTTGCAAAACTCAGCCAAAAAGAAGAGAAGAGAGAAAGAA
>BJCO01466644.1:0-13451 GCA_018326465.1 Flaveria floridana
CTGCTGCAGACCTCTGATATACTGCATGGCGTTTTCTCAAAAGCCATGTAGTTGACCATACTTTATTCCAATGTTTACCTTTATTAGGTAGTATAGTTACCAACTTAAGTTAGTAATAAAAGGTAAGTCATGGACATGTCATAACTACCATATCTTAGATAATACTTTATCTAAGATACCTTAACTCTAGCATTGTAGTATATGCTTTAGTTATAGGCTTCCAGCTGGTATCAAAGTATATCCGGCTATAGATAGTAGTATATATAGTTTCTCATTGTAACTTATAAGTATGCTTGTAAGAGTCTTGTAACACTTTGAGTTGAGAAGTAATATATACAAGTATCATGAAAATTATATCTGTGTACTTTTCTGCTACTTAGTATATTATTATCAGCTCTTAGATAAGACTCTGCTTAATCTGATCCAAGTGTGGCATTAGTGAGTTGAGAGAAAACCAAGTTTTAAGTGACAAAACCGATGCTGCAATGTTTGTTTTTATTATTCTTGTATGGATAATTAGTTATGTCATTTGAATTGTAATGAGATTTGCTTTTGACATTTCAAATGCAATTGAGATTTATTTTTTCTTGTGAATTGCAATTAACAAAATGAAGACATCTACTACAACTATTGTTAACCAAAATCTACAACTACCATTGTTAACCATTAAAAATTACAAACAATTACAACCATAAACCATTAAAAAGTCAAACAATTACAACCAAAATCCATTAAAATCTTAACATTTACTTTCCCCTACTTTTCACCTCTACTCTTGCCTTTGTTCTTTTAGAAGTATTTGATTGTTGGGTTGGTTGACTTGGCCTCTCCCTTCCTTGTGATCTGCCTGGACCTTTAACTAGCCCTCCTTTATTTGCAGCAACTTGTGATTTGTCTGGGCCCTTAGACATCTTAGGCTTTGAACACTTTCTGATATTATGACCAGTCTCTTTACAATTGCTACAACTCATTTGAATTCCATGCTTTGTGAATGTAACTGGCTTCTTAGGATTCTCATGAGGATCCTTCTTTCTATTTTTGTTTGGTCTTCTAGGTTGACTTTTGATGGGAGGACGATCCAATGGGTAATCAACATCAGCCAGAACCTTTGACTTGGCAATGGTGGAATTGTGTATTCATATGACCTTAGGTATGTATCTTTAAGGTAATAACCATCCACATATTGTTCCACAGGCTTTCTAAGAAACCCAGCTACTGCACACACATGCTTACAAGGAATACCTATTGTTAAATGAAACTGATTAACATCAATACATGCGTAAATTAATTGTTGAACAAAAATTGATTAGCAATATGTATATTTACCTGTTAAGTCCCACCTCCTACATGTACAAGTTCTGTTAATCAAGTCCATAGATATTGATTAGCATAATTCTATGAATTATAAGCAAACCATTTTTCAATTATCACCTTTTTGGTTTTCTCTAACAACATTCTGGATCTCTTTAGCACTCTGTAAAGGGTTAGCTTTGAACATTGACAAGAAGTCTGTTTGTAAGGCCCCGTTCCCAGGACGTTACAGTTGGACATTCATAGCACATATATTTAAAATGATTACACATTTCATAAGATAAGCAGTGGAATTAAGTTAATAAAAAACATTCATTTCAATTATATTTACCGTTGTTAAGCAATACATCGTTGTTCATCAGTTAGAAATGATTGTTTAATTGTGTTACAAAAAAATATCATCAAATATGAATGGATGTCAGTCTTGACCCGCCGAGTAGCTTTACCCTCGTGCCATCCCCAGCAACAGTTACCTGCCAACTACAAATACATAAAAGTAAGCGTTGCTGAGTGAGTTCTAGTTTTAAAAGCGTTCAAATACCTTGTATAGCTTATATATAAAAATACTCTTTTACAATAAAATACTTTCATTACTCTCGTATATGAGCATTCATCATACATACAACAAGGTATAACCTCATTCGTTATCATACACATTCGTTCGTTTCGTACTCTTTTCATTATCTTTCACTTTCATCCAGACCAATGTGCAATACCCCAAACATTGTGCACGAAGCTGAAGCTGGGCCTGTGGTCTATAAATAGACCTGTACACGAAGCTAACCCAGTCACCTAGGGTATGCTACAGGGGTCCCGTCAATCTCAATGATTGACCCTGTGTCCATCCTTCTGGTTAGCTAAACCGCACACAGTTGAGCTAACGACAACATGGCCGTGCACCTCCATTCATTTGCTTGCAAGACTTTCATTCATTATTTTATGTTCCACTTTTAATTATCATTAATCTTTCGCTTTTTATTAATGATAATACTTTACGTTTATGATAATAAACACACCACGTAAAGTCACACAATAATAAGTAGTATGGAACATAAGAACAGGCCATAAACATACATAATCATAAACAAATATAACCCTTAAGTCGAACCAAGGTCAAACCCTAATGATTCTGTTTATCCTAAAATTCTAGAAATTTTTTCTAAGGGTTGGGCGTTTTAGCACTATGCAGGCGCGTGAGGCCTGTTTAGGCGTTTTTCTGCATGGGCTTACTTAGGCGTTTCAACACTTAGGTGCATGAGCCACTTTGGCCGCATGGGTACTATCTGGGAGCATGAGGTGTACTTAGGGGTCTGACCCTAATACTTAGGAGCATGATCTACTATTTAGGTACATGGGCTTACACTTAGAATTTCTAAGGCAATAGTTAGGGGCATGGGGTACTATGTAGGTGCATGGGAGTACTGTTTGGGCGCATGAGCCCACACTTAGTATTTTTAGGCCATATTTTGGGCGCATGACCACCTACATACATGTTTCTAAGTTATTTTTCAATCCTAAACATTATCTTAACCTATTCTAAACTTGTTACTATCATTCTAGATACCAACAAAGCATTAGCAACCATAAAACACCCAAACACATACACCTATACATACGGTTACATACATAACATTTATAAAAATGTTTTACATGCATTTTTTCCCCATATACATTTAAAAACATATAAAACCAGGGTCTAGAAACTCACCTTTACTGCTTTCCAAACACCTCTCCTTCAAACTCGAACTTTCAAAGATTTCTAACACCTAAAACACCAAGAACACATAACCCAAACACATATAAACATAGAGAATCATGAAAAACTCGGTTTCATGGTCAAACATCAAGTGAAACCGAACCATTTATTCAAAATTTACTTACCTAGGCCAAGATTGGCTGCTTTGCCTCTCTAGAACCGAAAAAAATCTGCTTTTCTTCTCCTTCTTCTGTTTTGGTTGACAAAAGCAGCAGTTGGTATGTATATGGGCGGCCATACTTCAAATATTAATAAAATATTTGACTTTTGTATTTTTTACACTTAGCCCCCTCCACTTTGGCTTCTTTTCTTTTCTTACAAGATACTTTTATTTTCCTTTTTCTTATTTCTTCTATTTCTTTTATTTTTGACAAAATTTTCGGGTGTTACAAGTTCACCCCCCTTAAAGAGGTTTCATCACCCGAAACCCATCACTCTTCGAATAACTATGGGTAATGTTGTCTCATCTCTTCTTCAGTCTCTAACGTAGACTCCGAACCCTTTCGGTGTTTCCACTGCACACGTACCGGTGAAACCACTTTATTCCGCAACCTCTTCTCTTTTCGATCAATGATTGCCACTGGTTGCTCTACATAATTGAGCCATTCATCCACCTCGATATCCTCTAGTGGTACAACCATGTCTTCCTCAGCTAAGTATTTTCTCAGATGAGATAAATGGAATATGGGATGAATTCCACTTAACTCATCAGACAATTCTAATCGATAGGCAACCTCTCCTACTCGGGCAATTATTCAAAAAGGTCCTATGTATCTCGGGCTTAGCTTACCCCATTTCCTGAACCAGATGATCCCCTTCCAAGGTGAGACCTTCAACATGACTCTATCTCCCACATCGAACTCAATCGGTCTTCACCTTTTATCAGCATACGACTTTTGTCTATCTTTCGCCGCCTTCATAAAGGCTTTGATCTTTTCTTACTTTTCCATCGTAGCCTTGATCACCTTGATACTTCCCAACTCCTTCTATCCGATATCAACCCAACATACGGGCGTCCTACATCTCCTACCATATAGTATCTCATACGGTGGCATACCAATACTAGCATGATAACTGTTGTTGTATTAGAATTCAGCTAACGGTAAGTAATCATCTCAACTTCCTCCAAAGTCGATCACGCATGCTCGAAGCATATCCTCGAGCATCCGAATTGTCCTCTCATACTGACCATCTATCTGAGGATGATAAGTCGTGCTAATGTGTAGCCTCGTCCCCATCGCATCATGGAATCTTTTCCAAAACTTTGATGTAAACCGAGTGTCGCGATTAGACACAATAGACACTGGTACACCATGACAAGCTGCAATCTCTTTGATGAACAGATTCTCCAGTCTCTCGGATGAATACGTCTCGCGGGTCGGTAGGAAATGAGCGCTCTTCATCAAACGGCCGACTATCACCCAAATGGTCTCATACCCCCTCGCCGTGCGTGGTAATTTCGTAATGATGTCCATGGTGATGTGTTCCCACTTCCACTCGGGTATATCCAATGGTTGGATCTTCCCATATGGCTTCTGATGCTCTACCTTCACTTGTGAACAAGTAAGGCACTTACTCACATACTCCGCTACATCGCGCTTCATTCCCAGCCACCAATAATCTTTCTTCATATCCTGATACATCTTGATGGCACCAGGATGAATCGAGTATCGAGTCTTATGAGCTTCATCCATTATTCGCCCCCATAGGTCTCCGTAATGAGGGATCCACATCCGCCCATATCAGGTTCTAACACCAAGAGTGTTCTCACCCAATTCTATGACTAGCCCTCTCATCTTTTCGGAGTTAAGGCGATCTTCTTTCAACGCCTCATCTTGAAATATTTTCACCTGGGTCATCACGTCAGCGTTCGTAACCAACTGATAAGCCTTCATCCGTATCAACTCGGGTCTCTTCTTTAGTCTAAGGGCATCGGCCATGATGTTGGCCTTACCCGGATGGTAATGGATCTCACAGTCATAATCCTTGATGAGCTCAAACCACCTCCTCTACCTCATGGTGAGATCCTTTTGCTTAAAGAAATACTTTATGCTCTTGTGGTCTGTGAAGATGGTGCACTTTGTCCCATTAAAGTAGTGCCTCCAAATCTTCAATGCGACGACCACCGCTGCAAGCTCTAAATCATGAGTAGGGTACTTGACTTCGTGGGTTTTCAGCTGTCGGGATGCGTAGGCGATTACCCTTCCTCGTTGCATCAGCACGCATCTAAAAATACCACTAAGTCTTCACTCCTTCTATGTAATGTCAAGACGGGAGCTTCAGTGAATCTCGTCTTTAACTCCTCGAAAGCATTCTCTTGTGCTTGATCCCACATGAACTTCACATCTTTACGGGTCAACTTAGTCAATGGAGAAGATATCTTGGAATAGTCTTGGATGAATCTCCTGTAATAACCTGCCAAACCCAAGAAACTACAGATCTTGGATGGCCTCTTTGGAGATTTCCATTGCATCACTGCCTCAACCTTTGTCAGGTCCACCATAATTCCTTCAGCTGTAACAACATGACCCAAAAACTGAACCTTACGTAACCAAAACACAAACTTAGAGAACTTAGTGTACAACTTCTCTCTTCTAATTGTCTCCAACACCTCGTGTATATGATTGGCATGTTCTTCTTCGCTTCTGGAATAAATCAGGATATCATCAATAAACACAATAACTGATTTATCTAACATTGGCTGATACACTCGATTCATTAAATCCATAAAAGCAGCTGGCACGTTGGTCAAACCAAAGGAAATCACGAGATATTCATAGTGTCCATCATGTGTACGAAAAGTTGTCTTAGGAATGTCTTGCTCCTTCACCTTCAACTGATGATAGCCAGATTGATGATTTATCCTTAAGAACCAACTGGCACCTTGGAGTTGGTCAAACAAGTCATCAATCCTTGGTAAGGGATATTGGTCCTTCACCGTTAACTTGTTTAACTCACGATAGTCGATGCACATCCTCATGCTACCATCCTTCTTTTTAACAAACAAGACCAGAGCACCCCAAGAAGAGATGCTCGATCGGATGAACCCTTTATCCATCAACTCCTGCAGTTGAACTATTAGTTCCTTCATCTTGGTAGGAGCTAATGGATATGGTGCTTTGGAAACGGGTTGAGCACCGGATATCAGATCAATCTGAAACTCAATCTCGCGATCCGGTTGCACGGCCGGTAAATCTTATAGAAACACGTCCGGGAAATCACGTACAACTAGTACATCAGATAGTTATGGTACCGATGTTTCCACATCCTTTACGTAAGCCAAGTAGGCATTACATCCATGCTTCATGCACTTCACCGCCACCGCCATCGAAATCACGTTTGGAACCGTAGTGATGCGATCACCGTCGATAGTCACTAGACTTCCATTCAGCACAAGGAATCAAATCATTTTCTTGTGACACATGATGTTTGCCTAATAGGCCGCTAACCAATCCATCCCCAGGACTACATCGAATCCGTCTAGGGGCATCATATGTAAATTAGCAGAAAACCTATGGCCTTCTAGTTCTATGGCACAGTCTCCTATCATATCAGTAATTCTAGTAGACTTACTAATAGCAGTTTCTACATCGAATGTTTCATCAATACTCCTACTACTAACAGGAAATTTAGCACATAAAGTAGTAGAGATGAAACTCCTACTAGCACCAGAATCAAATAATATAGAGGCACATATTTGGTTTACTAGAGACATACCTGACACAACATCGGGGTCCACTCTGGCCTCCTCCCGGGTCATCGTAAAAGCTCTAGCACTTGCCCTCTGCACTTCTTCTTCTCCCTTATTCTTCACCCCAGAACTCTCAGCCCTTGGCGTCCTACAGTTCCTGCTCACGCGGCCATTCTCACCACAACTATAACACCTCAACGCCTTACGATATCTTGCAATGTGACCAGGCTTCCCACATTTAAAACATACGATTAATCCCAACCTGCACTCCCCAGTATGCTCCTTTCCACATGTACCACACTTCCTCGGTCCCGAGCCTGATGACACCTTATGATCATCCATCTTCATCCTTTTGTTGTTTGGATCAAAACCACCACGTCCAAACCGCTTCCCGTTCCAGTTCTTATCACCGCCACTTGTCTTCTTCTCTTCCACCATAGTCTCCTCTCGCTCATCATACAACCTACCCACTAAATCTATAGCCAATCGAAAGGTACCTGGTCAGGAAGCAATCAAACGCCTACGTATATCAGCCGACAATCCCTGGATGTACCTCTTAATCTTCCTTGAAACCAGCGTAACTTGATCCGACACAAACCTTGCCATTTTGTTAAATTTGGTGGTATACTGTTAGTGCGTCATAGTTCCCGCTTCCAACTGCAGGAACTCCCTCTCAATCTTGTCCAACTCCCTGTGAGAACAGAACTCCTCAATCACCAACTTCTTCAGTTCTAGCCACCTCATCTTTACAATGCCCCTGCTACCCTTGGCCTGGACAATATTGTCCCACCAGCATAAGGCTGAGTCCACAAACGAGTGGGTAGCAAACTTCACTATCTCATCTTCCCGGCACTCGCTGATATCAAGCACCGCCTCCATCTCCCTGACCTATCGATGAGCAGCAGTAGCATTATCGTTCCCATCAAATGTTGGGGGCTTGCATATTTGAAATGCCCCGTAATTACGGCCCCGTGCAGTTTCCTACACCGCTTCTTCCTCCTTCACTTCACTAAGAGAAATGTCTCAGCCTTCGATTGTTGTCTTTTCTCACTCCCAGTGGGCTTCCTCCTTTCCTTCCTCTCTTTCTTTTCGTCCTCCCTTATGGATTTGATCACTTCAGTCAATATTGATGGCAGAATCGTTTGCATGACTTGATGGACTTCATCTACTACTGCCTCTTTCACCGAGGCCCTCAAGTTTGCACTCTTATCACCACCTTCCTGATGATGTATCTCGGGCTCTCCACGGGTCCTCTCAGTAGTCTTAGCCCTATTCCTGGTAACTCGTGATTTGGCACCACGTCCACCACGTGCTCCACCCCTAGAGCCTTAGAAGATCTACCTCCAGCCATCCTCTAGACACTATAAGATTCCAACACTAACATGGTCATTCAAGGTAATAGCTTAGTTTATGTTGAGTATAGTAAGTCCCTAATTACAGTGGCCAGTTATGATGAGCGACTTACTTCACTCTTCACACCCCAAGTATTTCCTATCCTGACTACATCAGTATCTAAACCTACTAAGAGCACATAAGTCAAATAGCACACATGCATAATACCGGTTAACATTAAAAAAATAAATACCCGATGGTACGTAGCTACTCGGGCTGACATCCCTCCATTCGGTCCCATTCTCAGTTTAAGATTATGTTTTTGGAAATATATTACCCAATTCACTTAAACTTTAACTCTGATACCAACTTGTAAGCCCCGTTCCCGGGACGCTTACAGTTGGACATTCATAGCACATATATTTAAAATGAATACACATTTCATAAGATAAACAACGGAATTAAGTTAATAAAAACCATTCATTTCATTTATAATTACCGTTGTTAAGCAAAACATCATTGTTCATCAGTTACAAAAGATTGTCTAATTGTATTACAAAACAACAATATCATCAAATATGAATGGATGTCAGTCTTGCCCCGCCGAGTAGCTTCACCCTCGTGCCATCCCCAACAACAATTACATGCCAACTAAAAATGCATAAAAGTCAGCATTGCTGAGTGAGTTCTAGTTTTAAATGCGTTAAAATACCTTGTATAGCTTATATATAAAAATACTCTTTTACAATAAAATACTTTCATTACTCTCGTATGTGAGCATTCATCATACATACAACAAGGTATAACCTCATTCATTATCATACACATTCGTTCGTTTCGTACTCTTTTTATTATCTTTCACTTTCATCCGGACCAATGTGCACGAAGCTGATGTTGGGCCTGTGGTCTATAAATAGACCACGAATATTGTGCACGAAGATGACCTAGTCACCAATGGTATGCTACAAGGGTCCCGTCAATCTCAATGATTGACCCTGTGTGCGTCCTTCTGGTTAGCTAAACCGCACACAGTTGAGCTAACAACAACATGGTCGTGCACCTTCATTCATTTGCTTGCAAGACTTTCATTCATTATTTTATGTTCCACTTTGCATTATCATTAATCTTTCACTTTTTATTAATGATAATACTTTACGTTTATGATAATAAACACACCACGTAAAGTCACACATTAATAAGTAGTATGGAACATAAGCACGGGCCATAAACATGCATAATCATAAACAAATATAACCCTTAAGTTAACCCAGGGTCAAACCCTAATGATTTTGTTTGCCCTAAAATTCCAGAAAAGTTTTCTAAGTGTTGGGTGTTTTAGCTCTATGCAGGCGCATAAGGCCTGTTTAGGTGTTTTTCAACTATACGGGCACATGGGCTTACTTAGGCGTTTCAACACTTAGGTGCATGAGCCACTTCGGCTGCATGGGCACTATCTGGGCATATGAGGTGTACTTAGGCGTCTGAGCCTAATACTTATGCACATGAGCTACTATTCAGGCGCATGGGCTTACACTTAGAATTTCTAAGGCAATAGTTGGGCGCATGGGGTACTATGTAGGCGCATGGGAGTACTGTTTCGGCGCATGAGCCCACACTTAGTATTTTCAGGCCATATTTTGGGCGCATGACCACCTACATACATGTTTCTAAGTTATTTTTCAGTCCCAAACATTATCTTAATCTATTCTAAACTTGTTACTACCATTCTAGACACCAACAAAGCATTAGCAACCATAAAACACCCAAACACATACACCTATACATACGGTTACATACATAACATTTATAAAAATGTTTTACATGCATTTTCAGCCCCAAAAACATTTAAAAACATATAAAACCGGGCTCTAGAAACTCACCTTTACTACTTTCCAAACACCTCTCCTTCAAACTCAAACTTTCAAAGATTTCTAACACCTAAAACACCAGGAACACATAACCCGAACACATATAAACACATAGAAACATGAAAAACTTGGTTTCATTGTCGAACATCAAGTAAACCCGAACCAATTATTCAAAATTTACTTACCTAGGCCAAGATTAGTTGCTTTCTCTCTCTAGAACCAAAGAAATCTGCTCTTCTTCTTCTTCTCTTTTGGTCGACAAAAGCAGTAGTTGGTATGTATATGGGTGGCCATACTTCAAATATTAAACTTAGGCCATTCAAACAGAATAGACACTCTTGCACACATAGCCCTCCTCTTTTCTTATTACTTGTAGCAATGTAAAAATTTCTACCATTTGAGATACCGTACCTTCTAAATGCATCCTTGAAAGCATCTCTAGTAGGAAACTTTATGCCAACAACCCATTTAAACTTAGACCATTCAGTATGCTCATTTACAACTGGAACCTTAGCTTTGTACTTGTTCCCTCTAATGTCATCATCTGCATTATCTCCTTCTGAGTTTAAATCATCCTCAGAATCCTCATAACTACTATTTGCTTCTATATCTCCTTAGACAGATTGTTTTAGACACTCCTCTAGTAACTTCTTATTTGATTCAGTAGCTTGTGCATTCACTTGATTAATTGTATCAATTGAGGCTATCCAGTCCTCATCATCCTTGTCAGATCCATCATCATCCATATCTACTCGATTATTTTCAGGTTGATTAGTTTCATCCTCACACTCAGCAACATCTTCTGAACTATCTGACTCTGATGCATCATCATTCTTGTCTAAGCCATCATCATCATTCACTTGATTAGGTTTAGTTGTCTTAATTGATGTTTGACCTTTTACATTGATTGTTTCAATTAGTGGTTCACCTTTTGCTTGTGATGGTTCAACTTGTGGAGGTAGGCTTCTAGATTGAACACTTTTAGCTTCTTTTGTCTCAATTGGTGTTTTACCTTTTGATTGTGATGTTTCAACTTGTAGAGGTATTGTTCTTGCTTTAGCTCTAGTTTTGACCTGTGAACATGGACTCAATGGAGATCTAGCTAAGCTTGGAAGTGTATCATCATGTTGAGGATTTTGAGGTAATGTTCTTTCTTGAGCTCTGGTTCTGACCTGTGAACATAGACTCAATGGAGATCTAGCTAAGCTTGGCTGTGTATCATCATGTTGAGGATTGATACGTGTGAAAAGTATATATATTTTGATAATGGTTTTTCACATAGATTCAGTTTTAACTGGTTACTACTAATACTAACATGCATACACAAAAGGCAAGTGTACCTGTCGTGGAGTAATATAGTGTTGGTAAGAACCGAGTATCAATCCGTGGACACACTAAGCCTAATTAACAACCCTCATAATTGACTATCAATTTTGATTTAGAAAATGATAAGTTAAACAAAATAACAATAAAGATAAATAAACATAGATTGAGACTTTTGGTGATTCGCTCAATGAGGTAAGGCTGTTACCCTAATTTAGATTACACTTATGTAACTATGATGAATTGGTGGTGTGATTTTAGATATTGATTAAAGTAAATGTGTGAATGTTTATATATGTGAGCTGGTGTGATTTCTCGTCTATCTGCTCCGTAGTGAATAGGACCACGTCAGGTTGAGATTTACTGCTTAGGTCAAAGCCCTAGTAATGTAGGTAAATCTTTTATGACCTTTTCGACATATGATTTCTGAAAACATAACTTAATGTTAAGAAGAGAGTTGATCAAGTTCCTTTTAACATACCATTGATTTTAGAAAATCATAACAATTACTGAAGATTTCTCAAACTAATAAAAGGGAATCCATAAATGACCAGAAAGTTAAGGTGATATGATTTCTAATAGCCATCTCTAGTTAATTAGACATAGATTTATTATGAACACCAGCTTCACGAATAAAAGTTGATCATATGTTTTTCAACCGTGTATGTCATTCATAATTACAAATCACAAGTTTATAACTTCCCGTTCAAATGTAGGTGCAACCTATCGAAAGTTTTCCCAAGACCACCATAACATTAACACAATATAAATCACACCATTAGTTCATCCCAAGTTACATAAAGTTTCATTAAATTAGGATAACAAATGAAGTTTAGCTCATAATGAGCTTGAACATAACAACAAAGATGGAAGATAGTAATGAAATCATCAGTAAATTAGAACAATCAAACCGGTGATCGACTATGGATGATGTAAAATGATCCCGAGCTTCTTCTAAGTATTGAATGAACCTCCAAAACCTTCTAAGGACATCCAAAGCCTGGGTTCTTGAGAGGGAACACCAGCACTTCACCTCCTAAAAGCTCCCCTCAAAGTTGCAAATGAAGTCCTATTTATAGGCTTTCTGGAATGTTTAAACACGGCTCCATGCCTAAAAGGCACGTCCCCATGCTAGTATAATGTACGTAAAAGTTGGTCCGCTCATACCCTCAGATGTTGTCGGGCATGGCCCTGTGTTTGTGGTGGGGCACGCCCCCGTGCCTCGGGTCTGGGAAACATACTTTTTTTCCTGTCGGACTGACAAACACGGGGGTGTGTTGATTTTAGCATGAGGGTGTGTTTCAGGCTGGGCATGGGGGTGTGCCTCGTGAGGCACGACCCAATGCTTGAATTCTTAAGCTTGGTTTTCTTCAATTTCTTCCTTTTTAAGCTGTTTTTGTTCATCTTGGTCTTTTTCAAGCCTAAAAACACAACATGAATGATTTAAGTATCAAATCATTATTTTAGTAAGAGTTTCTGAGATTAATGATGTGTGTTGGACCAAAAGAACCAATGAGCCAGATCAGAAAAACCTTTAAGTCCCACAGACATCACAACAAATGCTGAAGACTTCATCAGCTGATAATGACAAAGACTGAAGACATCAGCTGAAGTACAAAGTCTGAAGACATCAGCTGAAGTACAAAGTCTGAAGACATCAGATGAAGTACAAAGACTGAAGACATCAGCTGAAGTACAAAGACTGAAGACATCAGCTGAAGTACAAAGACTGAAGACAACAACTAAAGACATAGCTGATGATAACAACTAAAGACATCAGCTGATGACAACAACTGAAGTTAAAGTCTGAAGTCAAGTACTGAAGCCTTCAGAGTTTGTCACAACAGCTGAAGAAGTATTCTTCAGTTGTTGTGATGGTTTCCTTTCAGTAGTTTCCTTTCAGTAGTTTCTTTTCAGTAGTTTCTTTTCTGTTTCAGTACTTTGTAAAACGTCTGAAGAGCATGTTCTTCAGACATTGTAGCTTCAGTAGTTTTATTTCAGTAGTTGTAGTGTTAGTTTAACACTTTTCTTTTGTACAAAGATGTCAGCTGTTAGACATCTTCAGTAGTTGTGTTTATTTCAGTAGTTTGTTGTAATAACGGTTAGATGTCACTGTCAAGTGACATCAGCTGACTTCATCTTTCCTATAAAAGGAAAGATGACCTAATTG
>BJCO01466646.1:0-10286 GCA_018326465.1 Flaveria floridana
CACATTTTGTGGGGAGGCCGTTTCCACGGATCGAACCTGAGACCTTCGGTCCTTTAGGAACAGCTTTTACCGCTGCGCCAAGGCCCGCCCTCATCTCGAGAACAAGTTATGATACGAAAAATAAGTAACCTTTCAATAAATAATATTCAACATGATGAGTTTGGATCAAGGATGTTGGTCATCTTCCTCTCCTTGAAATCCTGCTAAACATGTCTTTGATGCTATGTGAATTCATCTCGACTTTCGCCTTCTTATTTTGCTTCCCGTTACGAGTAACTCTCTTGTCACTCCGTGTCTGTTCCTTTGCATAATAAAGTTATATAAAATCTACTAGCTTTAGTTGCCCGTGTATTATAGGGGAGGGGGAGAGTTAAGTATTTAAATAACACAAAAACATAAATAAAACTAAATGTATTATACGGGTTGAAAAACTAAAATTGATTAGTTGTTGATTGTTATTTATATAATACTAACTTTAGTAAACCCGTGTATTACACGAATTAAAAAACAAAATATTAATTATGATGAAAGTTTATGAATTATAAAATGAGATTTTAAAATAAGATATGATTAATATTATATATGAGTAATAATTATAAGTAATAATTTTAATTTTTATTTCCTAAAAAATTTAATCATTTTTTCAGACAAACCATATTAAAAATATCATTTTTAAAAGTTTTTTATTATAACTTCTAATTTTAAATATTTTTAGTTTATAAAAAAGTTTACTTTTTAAAAATATCATCTTTTCTTAATTTATTAAGACATATATTTAATCTTAAAAAAATTAAAACTATTTAATCTTTAATTTAGGTAACTACTTAAGAGGATAGAGAGACGGAAAAAATAAATTTAAGAGGCATAGGAATATGACAAGTGTCCTCTAAATTATTTTTTAGCATTATATATAGATGTGTGTTTAGATTACAAGTCAACAATTATGGACTTTCTTTTTTTATCTTAGCTATTAAATTATCTTGATCAAGGGTCTAAATTATTTTGTACGTTTCGCTCACATGTTTATAATAGTACCGCCTATGTATATAAATAGGTAAGGTATCAAATTAGAGCTTTTAAATATTTTGATAAATATGAGAATTTTTAAATAAAATTATGATCAATAGAAATTATTTTTTAAAGAACTAGTATTGTTATTAAAATAAATTATTGTTATACATGCATAGGAAAAAAATATTAAAATCTGCAAAATATATTAAAAACTACTTTCATGACTTTTGGTCTAGTTACATGGATGGTCACTAGGGTTGCTTAAATTACAGTTTAGATTCTAAACTTTGATAAATAATGAATTTAGTCCCAACAGTTTGTCAAGTTTTTTCACTGTAACGTATTGAACTGACGAACATTAGGTGCATGGACCATCATGGACGGACAATAATCCAGGTCGAAGGTTGTATTCATGTCTTATCTTGGTATGTATAACCTCTTTCTTCAATTTAACCTTTTTTTCACAATTGTTATACTAACCAATGTTGACTCAATATACCGTCCTTTCTATTGTGAGTGTCGAAGTCAAAATGTACCCACGAGAACTAAAATAGTAATAATCCATCATGGACGGACAATAATCCAGGTCCGAGATTGTATTCATTTCTTATCTTGGTACGTATAACCTCTTTCTTTAATTTAAACTCTTTCTCACAAATATTATACTAACCAATGTTGACTCAATACACCGTCCTTTCTGTTGTTAGTGACTCGAAGTCAACACGTCCCCACGAGAACTTTATAAAATGAGCCCACTTGTTAAATGAAAGAAAAACTTATCAAAATAACCAATTGACCAATGTATTTTACTAAAATAGCCATTGAGCAATGGGTTTACTAATCTAGCCATCGTATCACCACGTGGTGATACCAATTCATGTGGTATTACCCATATGGCTTTTGAAATAATAAAAAAATAATGTTCAGTAATACACCACGTATCGTTTATCGTTAGACCGTTTTTACCCCGGAGATACATCGGTGATACCCCAGGTACCGTGTATCGCCCAATTTTATTTATTTTTAAAAATAAATTAATATGCTATGAAAAAGTATCTATAAATTTATCCAACTTCATTCATACATCTTTCAGCATCTAACAACCCTCTTCATTTTCCATAACATACATCCATAGATAAACACCAAAATCATTCTTAACCGGCTCCAGAACCATCAAGTTGGATCATGGAAATTTTGAGACGTCCAAAAAATCAATCTCAATCATTAACTTTGGAAGGTCAAAACCCTAAACAAAAACAATCCTATAAAGCCACCATTACATGCCCAGGAAAATGTGTAAACAAACCAAGCTACTTTACATAGATAAGTGATTTCAGAGTCAGAAAAATGATCAACATATGTTATGTAGTTTATAATAAGAATAATGCCCTTTTTGTTATTCTACTATTCTTTTAACATCCTTAAAGCTTGACAACAAATTTAGGGTATTTTACTATGCTATTGACTTAACGGTTACTTGACCACATATATAACTTTTTTATATGTTATACTTTTAGAGAATTTTTAATTAATATACTTGTGTTGTTAATTATAGTATTCTTATTAACATGTTTAAGGTAAAGTTTTAAGAATGAAAAATTGAAGGCAAAGAGAGCTTTACAAAGATGGAATGGCCGGCAAATATGCGTTTGGATATCCCACCTTCATAATTTTATGACTTTTAACCAACTCACTTAGCAAGCACGTTATGTCCTTTCTTGATAGAATGTACAACCTGTATCTCTCGTTTTTAGAAGTTAATTATATATATATTTCTCTTTTTGTATTCAGAGTCAAGAATGGGTATTTGTTCGTGATAATCTACGGACAATAGCATTGAAGATGTTTTGTGGTGAAATAATCGATGGTGATAATTTAGTAAATTGGTTAACCCGATGTTAATGAAGGTTTCTATGTATTTTGAAGCACTGTTAATAAACCTTCATTTCTAGAGAGAGACCGGACGTCCACAAAATATATTAAGGTTAGAAATAAATGAAGATTATGTTCCATCCCTCCAAGACTTGTTTTGTAATGAAGGAGTTTACTTTTTTATTTTAATCGAACATCTTGTTACGGGCAAACCACTAAACTGTGGTGAGATTTTATAGAGACATGTAAGTTGTATATGCGGCTCATTACTGATAGATTATTTCTGGCATAGTTTACCTCATCCATGTTAGGATTTGTTGTAATATTTTTTATAATCTTGTTATGAAAAATGTCTATGATGTTATCTATTACCTCTAATAAAGCAAGGTTTTCTAGGGACATATGTGTGGATATATGAGGCTGGTGCAACCAAAACTACACTTAGAACAATTTTGTTGCAACTGTGAAGGACTTTCGAAGATAAAGGCTGCACTTCCAAAGATTAAAGATAAAAGAACTTCCAAAGAGGAATCATATCTTCCGAAGGCATAATCATCTCTCTTCCGAAGTATCAACACTTAAGAAGATTTCAAGACAATGACTTTCGAATCATAGAGTCTTGAAGACTAGCAAAAGTCTCGGAAGAAGTAAATTCTTCCAAAGTATAAATGGCTTCGAAAGAACTTACTATGAACCAGTGGATATTAGCATGGTCCCTCTGACAAGCCGCTGCAACCTCTGAGATACTACATGACGTTTTCTCATGCCCACGTAGTTGATCATACTTTAGTTCACTATTCATTCCTTATTAGTTAGTACAGTTATGTAATGCCCCATTCCTGGAGACCTCACAATTGGATAATTATAGCATTATTATATAAAACAATACAAATTTCATAAAATATTGCAGCGGAATTAAGTTAACAAAAACCATTCATGCATAAAATTAATGTTGTAAAATAATACATCATTGAAAGTTTGGGTTATAAAACAATCAATTAGTTGCATTACAATACAACAAAATCAATAAGCATGAACGGATGCCAGTCTAGCCCCGACGAGTAGCTTCCATCGTGTGCCATCCTCAACAATAATTACCTGCCAACTGAAAATGCATAAAAGTCAGCGTTGCTGAGTGAGTTCTAGTTTTAAAAGTATTAAAATACCTTGTAGGATTTATATATATGAAAACATCCTTCTTGAATAAGATACATTACTTTTGTATGCGAGCACACATCATACGTACATCTAGATAATATTCATTATCATCATCATTATCTTTCTCATTCTTCCTTTCATTATTATCTTTCACTTTCATTTCGGATTAATGTGCAATACCCCGAACATTATGCACGAAGCAGATACTAGGCCGAAGTCTATAAATAGACCTCTAACATTGTGCATGAAGCGTGACCCAGTACCTAGGGTATGCTACAAGGGTCATGCCAATCTCAAAGATTGATCCTGTGTGCATCCTTTAGGTTAGCTTAACCGCACACAGTTGAGCTAACGACAACATGGTCGTGCACCTCCATTCAATTTGCTTGCAAGACTTTCATTCGTTCATTATGTTGCACTTTTTGCTAACATTAATCTGCACTTGATTAATAATAATACTTTACGTATACGAGCACAAACACACCACGTAAAGTCACATAATAATATAATATGGAACACAAGAACAACCCAAAAACATGCATAAAATAATCAAATATAAGCCAAAAGTCAAATCAGGGTCAAACCCTAAAATTTTACTTTCCCCAAAATTTCAGAAAATTTTCAAAGTGTTCTAGGCGTATGAGCAATATGCAGGCGCATGTATGAGTCAATACTTAGGCGTCTGGTCATTTATTTTGAGCGCATGAGCTACTGTTCAGGCGCATGACTAACACTTAGGCGTCTGAGCAGAATGGTTAGGCGCATGGAGTACTGATTGGGCGCATGACTACTATCTGGGCGCATGGGCTCGGCACTTAGAATATTTTAGCAAAATCTTAGGCGCATGGGAACTATTCAGGCGCATGAATTTCACTTATGTTTTCTGTGTCAAATTTTTAGACGCATGGACCCTATTTGGACGCATGGCCAACTGTTATACCTATTTCTAAACCATTTTCAGTCCTAACCTACTTTCTAACATACATTCAACAAAAGCTTGTTATTCTAAGCATCAATGCAAACTTACAACCTTAAACATAAGCATTCACATACACAAATACATACGGGTTCATACATAAACCATTAAAAACAGTTTTAACATGCATTTTCAGCCCCAAAGTTTAAAAACACATAAAAACCGGGGTCTAGAACTCACCTCTTTCTGCTTCTGAGCACAACTCCTTTAAATTCATGAGCACAAAGAGTTCTAACACCTATATATGTCAAAAACACCCAAACGAACACACATACACACATAAGGCTCGGTTACAAGGCTAAAACCCGGTTGAAACCTTGCAAAATACAAGAAAAATTTACCTTTAAGCAAATTCTTCTTATTTTTCTTTTCACTAGAATCCGATGAAACTCTACTCTTTCTTTCTCTAAAACGGCGACAGCAATTGGTGAGAAAGCTTGTGGGCGGCCATGCCACCTTTTTAAACATAATAATAATAAAGTTTGCCTCTTGCATAACTTTAACCCCTTAACTCGGGTTATTTACTTTTTTCTTTCTTTTTACTCTTCTTTTCTTTTCTTTTATAAATTTTCGGGTGTTACAAGTTACTAACTTTAGTTGGTAAACAAAAAGGTAAGTCATGGACATGTCATGACTACCTTATCTAGGTTAGTATTTTATTCTGGAAACCTTACTACTAACAATGTAGTATTTGTTTAGTAAGTAAGCTTCCAGCTGATTGTCTTTTGTATAGCTGGTTGTAGATAATAGTATATATAGTTCTCATTGTAAGCTCATAAGAGCATGCTTGTAAAAGTCTTGTAAACTTTGAATTGAGAATTAATATATGCAGGTATATCTTGAAAACCATTTCTTGTGTCTTGCTTACTTAGTATATTATTATCAACTCTTAGAGGATTTTGCTTTATCATTTTGAGAGCAACTTAGTGAGTTTAAGAGAGAACACTTGTCTTGAGTGACTTGTATCGATCCTGCAATTGGTATCAGAGCATCTAGGCTCTTGATTGTGAGATCTTAACATCCCAAATCATCTTGACTTTTCACTCATACACTCACCTCACTTAAAAATGGCCATGAACCAGAAATCAACAGAATTTGAAACGAGAACGATAACTAAAGCTCCTATCATCACCCCTGAAAACTTCAGATCCTGGCGTATGCGCATTGAAGGTTTCATTAAGTATCAAGATAGCCAAATATGGAGATCTATCACTAATGGTCCTTACAAGCCAAAGGTGGCATCATCAGATGGTAAAGGTGCCATGATAGAAAATGCTGTTGAAGATTACTCAGATGAAGACCGTAAGAAGATGGACATCAACAACAAAGCCATGACTGTACTGCTTATAGCCATACCAAACTCCATCGTGGTAGGCTTTGAGCATTGCACAACAGCCAAATAACTATTTGATGCCTTGATTAGATGTACTCTGGTTCTAACGACTCAAAGAAAGACTCCATGAAGCAGTAGTTTGAAAATTTCACCTATATTACTGGAGAAACTCTGAGCCAGCAATATTTTAGGCATATGGATCTTATCTTATTACTTCTGTTAGTTGGAGTATCTCTTGAGAAAGGAGATCTATCAAGGAAGTTCATGAGTGCACTCCCTCAAGAATGGACTTTCTACTATGTCTCTATCAAGAGAACAAAGAATTTGAACACTCTCATAATGACTAAACTATTTGGTATTCTTGATAGATACCGTGTAGAGATGAAAACTCAGAAAGGCCACAAGATGAATAAAATCAATGGTCCTTCCACTAGCAATGCTCTAGTTGCTGAATTATCAAGAAACCCCCAGTCCCAATAGAACCTGACATATTCCTAGCATCAACCATGTTCTTCTAGGCCATATATCACTTTTCCTAAGACACCAAGGTCTCAACAGGCTCAATCAAGTCCCTTCCCGGAAAATTGTACCTTTGTTTTAGGAAATGAACATTCTAGTGACTTTCAGTTCTGATTTGATAATCTAGAATGCTTCAACCCAGATGATGTTGAGTACATGAACATCGTACAACAAATGGCTCTGCTGACTTATAGAGCAAAGAAGTTCTTTAAAAGAACTGGAAGGCAGTTCCCTCAAAACCTAACCAACAACAAATTCAGGTTTGACAAAAGCAAGGCCAGGTGCTATAACTGTGATCAACTTGGTCATTTTGCCATAGAATGCAAAGCTCCTAAATCCAATCTAGGAGCCACTCAAGCCTCCACACATCCTACCACACATAAAGCTGCTTCAACTGAACAACAAAAGTTGTTATTGCTCAAGAAGTTGACTGGATCTTCATGGTGCAACAAGTGACTCCTGCTCAAGCACTCATGGCTGGAACTAATGACGGCATGGTATATGAACATATTTTCACTCTAGCTTGTATTACTAAAGTAAAACTATATCAGGACTATAACATGGAAATCAAGTCTGATATTGAGTCCTTAAACATCTTAAAATCTAATTTTAAGAGGGCAGAATCTGAATATAAAATGAAAATTGAAGAGTTAGAAAGAACTGCGTCTTATTTAAAGCATGAACAAACCAATTATAGGTAATCAAAGACTGAATTTCCAAGTTAACTGAGGCTCAAGCCTAACTAGTCATAGTTGAGGCTAAAGCAAAGAAGTATGCTATTGAAGAGCATAACTTCTGAACCATTCTTGCATCATCTTCCTACTCAAAAATATGTTATCAAAACAAAGGTGGGTTGGGAACCAATGAAATTGCTCCACCATATTCTTATGAGTTTTTCAAACAACCAAGATGTGGTACTAAAGAGCAAGAGGTTCCATCTGCTGACCCCCTATCTTATAAGAAGAAGAATAATGCAAATATGGAGACCATTACAGGGAATGATCAGGTAGAAAAATCAATCCTCACCTGTAATGAACAACCCCTAACCACCAAAGCCAGAAGAAACAAAGCCAAGGCAGCCAGGAAAACTGCCAGGAAAGTAGACGGGTCCAAGCTGAAGGTAGATCCAAAGCAAAAGGGTGTGTTTATCTCAGCTGGATTTGAGGTGGTTGGAAGATCTGATCCAGGAAAGGAATGCAGTACCAGCACTCCTATCTAGCTGAAGGATCAAAAACTGAAAGGGAAGATTGTTAAGAAATGTAAGAAACAACAGTCATCACACCCCATAAAGAGTAACATTGAATGCATAATGTGTGGTCTGCATAACCACATGGCTAAAGATTATTACTATAATCCTGCAAGCACACATTATGAAAATAATGTTAAGAAGGAAGAAGTCAAGGAAGGTTTCACATTTGGACCTTATCACATGGTTCAAATGTTAAGAAAAGGAAAACTTACTTCCGAAGCCAAATTGCTTTCGAAATAAACTCATTCTTCTAATAGGAAAACAACTTTAGAGGGCAAGTCAAATAAAATTCCAAAGAATAAGAAAATTCCATTGAAACCTTCCGAAAAGAAGACTGCTTCGGAAGAACAGGTTGTGAAAGCTCCTTCTAAGAAGAAAGAAGCATCGGAAGAAAGCTATGCTGCTCAAGCTTCATCAAGCTCATCTTCACTGGTTAACCAAATGGAAGATTAAAAAAGATGATGTAGCCCATACCTCTTCTTCCCAAACCATCATTGAACCCTCATGTCTACATTTTGGTTTAATTATGTCATCCATTGGAAGAACCCAAGACCAACAAGACTTGGGTTTCCAATAGCAACTAACTTTCTCACCTTATGTATAGGGACATACACATGACAAAAATAGAAATGTATGGATTGTGGATAGTGGATGCTCCAGGCACATGACAGGGAACAAATCTCTTCTTTAACAATTTCACCATTTTGATGGAGGACCTGTGAGGTGAAACCGGAGGATATATTTCTGGCATAGGTAGTGTATCCAATGGTAAGTTAAAATTTGACAAAGTAAACTTTGTCAAAGAGCTTGAACACAACCTGTTAAGTGTTTCTCAATTCTGTGATCGAAAGCACCACCTGCTTTTCACAGAACATGAGTGTATTATCCTCAAACCCGAGATGACAATTCCACAGGAATTGGTGCTTCTTAGATCTCCCAGAAAAGAAAATATGTACGAGCTTGATATGAAAAATGCTTCTCTACTAGGTGAAGTATCATGCTTTCTTTCCAATGCTAATGGTAATGAGTCAACTCTATGGAATAAAAGAATGTGTCATGTTAATTTTAAAACCATAAATAATTTGGTTAAAAATAACTTAGTACATGGAATGCCTAAAAAGGAATTTCTCTGCAAAGACAACTGTGTTGCATGTTTAAAAGGCAAGCAACACATGGCTCCTCATACATCCAAAGAAGTTAACTCTATCGCCACTCCATTACACTTATTAGACATGGATCTATTTGGTTCCACAAGTATAATAAGCATTGGAAGGAAATCATACTGCCTTGTGATTGTTGATGATTTTACTAGATATTCATGGGTGTTCTTTTAAAGGACTAAAGATGAAACTCTTGAAACTAAAAAGTCTTTCATTCTTAAAGTAGAAAATCAAATTTATCATAAAGTTAAAATAATTAGAAGTGATCAAGGGACTGAGTTTAAGAATAAAATTCTTGACTCATTCTGTAACTCAAAAGGGATTGCCAGACAATATAGTGCTCCAAGAACTCCTTAACAGAATGGTGTTGCTGAGAGGAGAAATAGGACACCTATTGAGGTTGCTAGGACTATGTTAGCTGATTCAAAGCTGCCTCTAACATTCTAGGCAGAGGCAGTCAGCACTGCATGCTATATGCATAATAGAGTTCTCATTGTTAAGCCACATGGAAAAACCCCTTATGATCTATGGAACAAGAGACCACCATTCATTGGTTTTCTTAGGTCCTTTGGTAGCAGGTGTACCATACTTAACACAAAGGACAATTTAGCAAAATTTGCTAAAAAGTCGGATGATGCTATCTGTTGGATCATGATGAGGCTGGTGCAACCAAAACCACTTCATAGTCATTTTTTGGTGCTACATTAAAGGGCTTCCGAAGCTAAGCAAGAGATCTTCCTAGAGTCTGAAGAACAACAGCTGAAGACAAAGTCTCAGCTTCCGAAGACAAAGTCTGAGCTTCCGAAGACAAAGTCTGATGAAAGAGCTGAAGACAGTCTCAGCTTCCGAAGACAAAGTCTGAGCTTTCAAAGACAAAGTCTGAGCTTTCGAAGACAAAGTCTGATGAAAAAGCTGAAGACAAAGTCTGCTTCCGAAGATAAAGAAGACTCCAAGCCTCGGAAGAAGCAGTCTTCCGAAGTATAAGTGGCTTCGGAAGAAGTTATACTT
>BJCO01466649.1:0-12323 GCA_018326465.1 Flaveria floridana
ATATATACGTATATATATATACGTATATATATATATACGTATATATATATACGTATATATATATATATATTATCTTACTGATATAATACAAAAATTAACTAACTACGGCCTAATTGATTACTAGTATCCTTCAATCAATGTGCACATATGATACAGTGTGAAAGTGAATACGTAATTCACATCATATTTGAGTCCTTTGATAATTTACTGTTTTATTGTTTGTAACCACACCAAAGATGTAACTCGGAGAACTTCGTTAACCTGTCAACCTTCTGCTAAATTGCTAAAAACATGTTGCTTCCCATCTCCTCTTGGCTATCTATCATCGACAATGTGTTGAGAGGGTAATCCCATATAGAAGAAGGTGCTATTGCATTATAATTACCAAAAACACTTGTTACACCATCATCATTATCATCTAATAAAGTTATATCCTTCCATATCTCATCCATTGAATTATACCCGTCTTGTCGATCAATAGTGCTATTTTCACTTGTAGCAGTAGTCTTCTTATAGTTATTGCTTATGCCATATTTCATGGTCACCATTTCCAACCCCCCAGTGTCGTAAAAGCTTCTTTCTTTGGTTTCAGTCATAGGCGTGGAATCAACAGCAGGATTGCTAGTTATTGAAGAGTAGGCCGATGAATTTGACATTGATGGAGATGGAGATAATGCCCTCTTTTTTTCTTGTGATTTTTTCCTCATAAGCGTCCTCCAATAATTTTTAATCTCATTATCAGTTCGCCCAGGAAGTTTCCTAGCAATTTTAGACCATCTGGGCATTACACAAAGTGTTCATAATTTAGCACCGAGAAACAGCATAACATGTGTTATCTATAATTTTTTCTTAATATAACTACATGATTTTTTATGAGTGCAAGTGTAGGGATAGCCTGTTTGAATAATTATTACGTTATTATAAATAATTCATTAGATAAAAACTAATTGCTTCATTCTAAAAGTTAGTATCTGGATATTAGAACGCACTTCATTACTATGAATTTGTTAATCGTTTCAAGAGACGGAATAATGTTAATGTAAATATTTTATGATAAGATAAACAATATATTTATAACAGAAAAGTCAAAAAAGAAGCATTAAGAGGTGACACAAAAACATTTGTTAAGATACATACAGGAAAGAATTAATCATCCCCTTACATATTGACTAGGTTGTAAAACATGATTTAATTATAGCAATATTTTACCCTCAAAGTTCAGGGATATTCGAGCTAAACTACTATATTCAAATATGATGCCTTCGAGTCCAGATTCATACAAGAATGCATTAACGTATATAACTAGAGAATATAACTCGGTTACTAGGGAAGACAATAAAACGATTCTGAACCGGTATTGCTAAGCTCAGACGTATTACCGATCAAAATCATCTCAGATAAGTATCATACCCATCATGTATTGGATATACACGTTAATTAGAATTTGTTAAAAAATTACTCATTCAGTTTTACAAATGCATATCTTAGTACTAGAGGGTTTTGCCCGCGCGGTGCAGCGGCTTGATTTTAAATAAAGTTTATGTCGAAACGTATGTACGAATACGTACGACACAAAAGGTATATTTGAAAATTTGTTTTTGAAAACTATAAATATATTATATTTGACCCGTAGATTTTGGTCAAAAACGCAAGGATAATAATCTTATCGTCATAGTATATTCCGAAACTAAAAGTTAAAAACATATTATATTTTACTCGGTTGATCTCAAGGAAAATTTATACCGAGACTAAGATAAAATAAATATGTCATAACGATACATATGAAAGTGAATTAAAAAAAACAGTAAAAGTACACTACATTCAACATGTCCTCATTTTAAGTGAAACTTAGGTCGAAACATGAATTAAGCATGTCAAAATGGTATATTTAAAATTTAAAAAAATAATATATTTTAAAAGCTGTAAAAGAAAAATAGAATATAAGTAATAGTAATTCTAAATTTGAAATAATATTAAAAAGAAAATCTTAACTTAAAAATACAAGTAACACCAAAGGGCACACTGAAACGAAAAGAATGGTTGTATTGAATTGTATCATATTTTTTCATCCCACTTCATGATATATTTAGCCACTTCAGTTGCTCCCCAATGGTTGAATGGAAGGTAATGAAAGATAGTGAAGAATGATCGGATGATTAAATACGTTGAATGTATATTAAAACATTTGAAAGAGTCTACTGGAGAAAGAATTTATGGATTTAGGCAGTAATGAAAGAAAATGCTACTGGAGAAAGAATTTATGGATTGACTCTTCATGATACGTATTAATTTATTGTTAAAATAACAACTCTTATCATAATATTATTGTAATATATAGTAGTAAAGATATTTTAATTTTTATACAATTATTTACCCAAGGATAGTTGAAATATAAGAACTAGTAATTAGTGGATTAGTATATTAATCAATCACCTAAAACCAATCACCTAAAACCAAAAATCTTATTTATTATGTATTTTTCTAGTAATCAAACAATTTATCACCAAATACCATAACCTGCATTTGCAATCCTCCAAAGAAAACCAACGCCTATCATAATAACAAATAAAAACAATTATAAAACATAAACAAAAGGATATAAGAAATCAAACCTATTTCCCCATTTAGTGTGAAGCTCAAGGATTTGACGTTCTTCTTGAGGAGTCATCTTGCTTCTTTTCAAACCAGGTTGCAAGTAGTTCACCCATCTCAATCTGCAACTCTTTCCGCTTCTCTTCAAACCTGAACAATTAATATTCAAGAAAAGAGTCCCCAAAATGTTTATTTGGGTAGGTTAAATTTGATTGTAAAATCATAGCTTTTGCACATATTTTTGTTCATTGATACATAATAATATAATATCCATTTGAATCCTAAATACAACCAGTGTATTTGCTACCTATATTTTCATTTTGTATCTCCCGCCACCTTCAAACCTGAAACTTTTGCTATAAAATCCCATCGTCTATCTCCACACATGTTCACGAAATAAACCAACTGAACATCTTCTTGTTCGGTCCATGGGCCTTTTCTCATCACCACCATCATCATCATGCACCTTCAAATTAATTAACCTGAATCTTTTTTTGCAGGAGTAGTGAGTCAGAAGAAACTAGTTTTGATGATATTTATATTGTTGTCCTTATCATCGTGTTGAAGTGAGTGGAGATTCAACTCTTGTAATAAGGTTTTGAGTGTGATGGAAGACTTGATCCTGACCGCTCATCTGTTGGTGGTGTTGTTCTGATAAGCTAGGGAGCCCTACAAGGTCACAACTTTGGTGACGTCAGCCCATTTATAAAGGTTATTTGGTGGGTGGGGTGAGGTGGTGCTTGATTTAATATTTCGTTCTTTGACAAATGGGTTAATTGATAAGTGAATGTAGTTTTCGACCATCATGCTCCTGCAGATTATTATTTGATGACTTGATGTATCAATGATCTTTCTTACTATATATAGAGATTATCTTTCTGTTTAATTAACTCTTATTCTATTCTTAATTATCACATATACTTACATTTTACAGTATTAGCTAAATTTGGTGACCTCTACAGTTTACCATATTGAAAAAGAATGTTGGTTGCAGATTGAAGTGTCGGCTATAGGAAGAAGCTTTTCGGAAGAAACTTATCCGCAGCAAGTTCTAGCTATTAAAAGGAAATGTTTTCGAATGGAAGTTTAATATATGGAAATAGCTAGTACAATAAGAGAAAGCGTAGACTGTTGTGTGCTATTGCATGAATGAAAGTCTACTGCTAATTATACTGATGAAGATTGAATGTAATCTAAATAGTGAGATAATGGGGGATGTAACGGATGCCACCGCATACTCCATAACTAAACCAAGTCTTACGTGGGGAATACAGGAATGTGCGCCAACTAATATGGATGGATAAGACCCACGTACCCTGCAAATCCGGCTTACACTACACATTCTCCTGTTTAAATCAGAGGGGGCTTGAGTTTGACTACTCCTAGCTTCTTTCTCATATCGATCTCACAACAACACAAGTGAAAATCAACGATGGATGATTCCATCAGTGATCCACCAAGAGGTTTCTGACGAGAATCTGTCGGGGATAATTCGTCCAGAATATGGTCATGAATGATAGATTTTACGACGGTATTCTATCTACAAATTCACCAATGATAATCATCATAGTGTTGGCACATGTCCGATCTGAAAGCAAAACGATTCGACAAACAACACAAATTGGACAATAGTACAGATCCAAAGCAGCATGGAATCGTAGAATCTCATGTGTGGTTTTTATTGAACAAAATAAAGATAACAAGAACAGAATATTTTTGTGGTTATACTTCTCCCACAACTCTTTTGCTACTTATTGATAAATTAAACATACAATAAAGAGTAAGAAATCAATTTCAAAAAATTACATATTCTATCTTCAATATGTAAATAAAACTAAACTGGAAAGTAATAATAACTTTCATCCTAAATAAAGAAATGAAAATAAATAATAACTACTCAAGATCCTTGCAAATTTTCAGCTATAAGCTTTCAATCTCCAGCTCATATTTTTACTTTTTGTCATTGATCTTCAAGCTTGTGAATAGAGAGGTTTTTTTCACATTAACCCTCTAAAACCTGTTTTGTTCCACCTAGATCCTACATCTCAAGCAAATGCCATATTTCGTTGAACTTCATTGTCTATAGAGTCTTAGTTAAGATGTCAAGCACGTTGTTCCTCTCTACTAACATGACCCACGATGATCTACTCATTTTCAACACACTCACGAATGAAGTGATAGGGTGTGTTAAATTGTTATAACCCCTTTCATGAAACACTGGTTTCTTCATCAAGGAAAAAAACTTATTAGTTGTCTACCCACAACTTCACATTTCCAACATTCCAAAACGTGAGCTGTTGTAACAACCTTTTTAGCCTGAACGTACGACATGCAGCGGTTGTAGCTGCTATGAACTTTGCCTTGCTTGAAGAAAGGGACCTTGTATGTTGTTTCGTACTAAGCCACGTAATTGACCCACCTTTATAAATAGAACACAAAACCATTGATGCGTTTTCCTTCAATAGTGGCATAATTGTTATCTTTGTATCCAACAATCTGAACAAATAGCTCAAGTCTAGTCAAGTATAGGTGAGGTAGCAAAGGCTAACAATTATCCTACGTTAATAGTGGTGTCAACCAAATCATCTTCATCTTCTTTTGTTAATTTCAACCCTGCGTCCAATGGAATTTTAGTTACATTACAATCCCATAAACTAATGCCATCCAGAATCTTTTTTTGCATGCCCTATCTGTTTGAAATACCATTCTTGTCTTGGCACACTTCAATATCCAGATAATATGAGAGTAACTCCAGGTCACTCATGTCAAACTCATTCATCATCTGCTTCTTGAACTTCAGGATTTCTTTGTTGTTATTGTTCCCGAGAACTACCAAGTCATCAATGTATATAATAATTGTCACACCCCGTGACGGGTCTGACCGTAACCTACTGATATCATCACAATGCAGCGGAAATAATTAAATCCAAACTTAAACATTACATCATTTAAAATATCCATAAATTTTATTGTCTAAATATCCAAATAAGACACATTAATTAAATTGTTCAAAGGTAACAAGGTGGATAGGGTGGTGGCTAAGTCTCCAAGAGATCCATCTAAGGCGGCACCTATCCTTTTGACACCTGTCAATTAAACTTCACCTGAAATACACACCCAAAATACGTCAACATAATATTGGTGAGCCCATGAGTTTAAGACAGGTGACTCTACATAACAGATATAATAGTCAATAAGTTTGATAATGACAACAACCATAATACAAATACCATGATGCACTATAGAATGTATCACAATCAACCCTGACCCAGACTTTCCCGCCCGATGTGACATCCGTCACCAAAAGGTCCGTCAATTAACATAGTACTTGTTAGCCTTGTTGAATACTCAACAGTAACTCATAACCAAGTTGCCTTAGTTACAAATTTATTTCCCTAACTATGTGTATTATCCCAAGTGTAGAAAAAAAAACCTAAACGTTAAACACTTAATAAAACATTTCCCCTACTACCATTACTAGCATAAATACTATGGTTATTATCATTATCACAATTACTATTATCATTATTGTTATTGTAGTTATAATTGTTATTAAATTATTATAAGTATTATTACTAGTATCGTCATTAATACTAACACTTAACGCCAAGAATACAATTAAAATGATTAATACTAACAACGTTATTATTAGTATACTATTAGTAAAATCATTCTTAACAACGAGGTGGTAAAATCATACTAATTAACACGCTATTACTAAAGCAATTAACAAAGTTAAAGTTCAAAGTATAATTAAGTAAATTAGGAGGGGGAAAAGTGAAGTAAAGTACAGGGGCTAAAGTGTCATTTCTCAAACTCTATAAAGGGTATAAAAAACCCCCTTTCAACAGCCTTATCCCTTTCATTCAAACCCTACAACCGCCTGACGCCTCTTTCCCCCCGCTCTCCGACTCTCGTTGCGGTTCTCAGGCAAATCGCTGCTACAGGCCGCCCAAAGTCGACCCCACGCAGGTAGACGACCACCGTCACCTTCTATTTTGCCCCATTCTTCTATCTCGTGGCGGTTCGGGTGATTTTGAGTTTTCCCGAGTGAGTGAGCACTGTTGATAGCTCCTAGGGTGCTCAAATTGCTAAGACATGTTAGAAATCGACTCCTGAGTGTGATTGTGTGCAACTTGAGTGGTTACGATGGCTGGAGGCTGCTGTGAGCACCCCGACACCCCTGTGACCTGCGTATGCGACTGAGTCCTGTCCGTGCGACTGTGTGCGATTGAATGTAGGTGTGCGATTGAGTCGTGCGAATGGATGCGTGCGATTGAGTCATGCGAATGAATGTGTGTATGTGATTGAGTTTGTGTCGTACGAATGAATGTGTGTATGCGATTGAGTTTGTGTCGTACGAATGATCATGTGCGATTGAAAGTATGTGTGCGATTGAGTATGGGTCATGCGAATGAGTATGCCTGCGAATGAACGTTGTGTCGTGCGAATGGGAGTGTGTGCGTATGAATGCTGTGTCATGTGAATGTGTATGTGCGACTAAACCTGTGTGTGCGAATGAGTGACGTGGCGTGCGACTGAGTGGCGAATCGTATGAATGAAGGTTTATTCATACGAATGAGGGTTGATTCGTGGGATTGGATGTTAAATCGTGCGTCTGAAGGTTGTTTGTATGTGAATGCAATCCTTGTGTGTAGTATGTGTAGATCGTGTGATATTAAGGTGACATTAAGACGGTTACCATTGCTAATGACATTAATGTTAACACTATGAGTATTACTATTATTATCACAAATATAATCAATGTTAACATCTTCACGATTATCAAGCCTAATAATTGGTGACTACTAATACTTACTAAGTAAATCTCAAACAACAATGAAACCCTTACACTTATATCATTGGCAATGGTGATGATTCCAATTTGGATCTATATAAGATCTAATACGTATGCCTGCTTGTTTGAGCATGTGTCGCGTGACCGATCCAACCCGAACCGACCGAGCGTATCTATTCTCTTAAAGCTTATCTTTAATACTTAACGATAATTAATAATAGGTGTTTGAACGATTGTTGCTTCATCCTTTGGAATCTTTATTCATCTACTACTATCATCAGTCAAGTGAGTTTCGTGGCCCCTTTTTACGTTGATTTAATTCTTTAATTATTACAAACTTGGGGGAAAAGTATGCTCATCTTTTTCATGTTGTACAACTCATATTCTTAGAAATATCGTGTTACTGTTTTGTAAGTCTCTATCTGATACATGCATGAGTTTGCTGTGTGGTACTTGATTCACAACCATTTAATTCCGGTGTTAGAACCGACGGATAGGTATTGGTAGTACTATTGGGTTGACACCCCCACCCTCGTGTGTTGGTATACTAGTTAGTACCAACAGTGGCCAGGAACGGGCCCTAGGGTGAATATATTCCGACAAATATCTGTGTGTAGTCGTAGGTTTGATTATGATGCTCATGTTGTCATGTGATTTTGCTTACTTATAACCGTAATTACGATATTCTGCAAAACTATTATACAACATCAATTTATTTACTATTAAACCTGCGAGCTCACCAACAATTTTGTTGAGACTCTAGGATGTATTTTAAGACTATACAATAATTGAAGATACTAGGAGTGCTGCCTTAGTGGAGACTCTAGGATGTATTTTGAGACTATACAATACCTTATATACATTACTTGACATTGTTGGTCTGATTACATACAATTATATTTTTGGATACTTGTTCTCGGGTTGTGGGAATTTTATTACAACATTGATACTTTTGTTAATACATATGGCTATGTAGTCGTGGTTATTGACTAGACATGACACAAGTCTCCTTTGTGCCGGGTGTCGTCATGACACGTCATTCATTCTATACATGTCTACTTTACATCTCTATTAATTACAATATGTTATGACAATCCCATCTCGTTACATCCCCGTGTTTCCGCTCTTAGCGAGGGTGTGACAGACTGGTATTAGAGCCATTAGTTATAGAGAATTAGGCAAATCACTTGACCTAGACTATAACCTAGGAACCTTCATGTAGAATGCATGCTAGGGTTTGCGTGCATCCGATATTGCGTGTATGTTCCTTCTACACTTGTTCTTTTTCTCTATGTCTTGTTATCTGATCACCCTGAGGAAAGCAATATTACTCTTACTCTTTCCTTGTGGGATGTTTTCTACTGGATCTACCGTTCCCATGCGTGCCACATTATACTATTAGGTTCGGATACCAACCTGAAGGGATCTTCACAGATCATGTGAAGCGTTGATCTCGGATATTGAGTCCGACCCATAGATATTTATGCCTGAGGTCTCGAAAGAAGAAGTGATAGGTAACTTTTGTTAGACTAATTGAGATTATGTGCTTGGATTCTATTTGTTAGGACGGACTACTATTGGAATACTATTGGTTCATGGACATGAGAACTTACACGATCTGTGTATGATGAATGGTGTCAACAATGTGATGTTAACTTGGGTAGGTGAAGCTGAGAGGGACCATGCAAGGCAATTTACCATTACGGGTGCACACGTAATTGCAATTTGCAGTGCATGTGAAGCCTGGCGAATCATACCATGAGATAATGATCATGGTTAGTACAATTCTTCTATTCGATGCCTTAGGACACTAGAATCATAATTCTAGTAAGACTTTGTTAATGATGATAAAACATTTATAAACTCTACTATTACTTAAGTCCTGTTCTACTTGGGGCCTTCATGGGATTTCAATTATGATATTAGTCTTATTCCCTATGAAACATTACTATGTCTAGCATTTTAGTAACTATAGAACTGACTAAATGCTTAGAATGAATGTGGACTTCAAAGAGTTGTAGAAGAGTGATGACACTCCCTACACATGCATTACGTGTTCATTGGGATGATATTCAGAATAATCGGACGTCATGTAACCGGTTTAAGCATCGTTCTCGGTATATTACGGATGTGGTGGGAACGCTGCGGGGAACCCTATATATAAGCATCCCCGATATACTAAGAATGTGCTTGAACTGGGCTACGCGATGATCTTGATTTACTAGAGCATGAAATGTTGGAACTTGATGAAGTGGAATTAATAATATATCTCAATGTGACTAAAGTTTACATGTTTACTCCTTTTATGATTAGAAAATGTCGCCTCAAAGAATCACCCGCAGTACAAGTCGCGAAGGTAAGGCCCTATGGGGCAGAGGCAGAGGAAGAGGAAGAGGCAGGACACCAGGAATAGTTGGTGGTCCTGCCGTAACAACCAGGGGACTGGAAACCCCGATATAGCTGCCATTATCGCTCAGCAGCTAGCCGCACTGATTCCAACGATAAAGGCCCAAGTGAGCGACACTCTCCTGAATCATAACCGTTACGGGGATGACGACAATGATGATGGGGATAATGGACAAGGAGGACAAGGTGAGGCTGGTAATGGTGGAGGAATCGAGAATCATGTTGGGAACGAGCATAACCAAGGAACAAGGGAAGAGACTGAGAATAATGGTACAACTAGCAATGAGATGGGGATTGTTAATACAAGATGAGGATGTTCATACAAGGAGTTTGTGGCCTGCAAACCAAAGGAATTTGATGGGAAAGGTAGGGCGATAGCCCTAACTAGGTTAAGTATGCCATGTGTTCACTACAGGGCAAGGCAATAACTTGATAGAACACACAGATTCAAGCGAGGGGAAGAGAATCAGCTATGCAGATGACTTGGGATGAGTTTAAAGCATTAATCACCGAAGAATATTGTCCACTTAATAAGATGCAGAAGTTGGAGCATGAGTTCTGGAATCATGCTATGGTAGGAGCTGGGCACGTAGCTTACACTGATTGTTTCCATGAATTGACAAGACTGGTTCCTCATCTGGTAACCCCAGAATCCAAGAGGATCGAAAGGTACATCTGGGGACTTGTGCCTCTAATCCAGGCAATGGTAACATCAGCAGCCCCTCCTACTATCCAGAGTGCGATTCTGAAGGCAAGTACTTTGACAGATAAGATGGTGAGAACTGGGGTTCTGGGTAAAGGAGCTGAGAAGAGAAAGGATGTTAGAGAAGCGAGCAGGTCGTGTACCAGGAAATTTGACAAACGGGCCAAAACAACCAGGAATTTTGTGGCAGTGGCTCAGGGTAGGAAGGAATATGTCAGGCCGCACCCTAAGTGTAACAGGTGCAACTTTCATCACCCCAAGCAATGCCGTGTCGGGTTTATGTAAACTGTAGATGCCCGGGGTATCTGGCAAGAGACTGCAGAGTGGCGCCGAATCTGGTTGCACCGGTTAATACGGTTAACCTCGCAGGGAATGCTAGGGTTTGCTATGAGTGTGGAAGCCCTGATCACTACCGGAACATGTGCCCCAGACTGAATCAGGCGCAAGGTCAACAAGGAAACAACCAACCACAAGTGATGGCCATAGCCGGTAATCAAGGCTAGGGGAATCAAGGAAATGCCCCTAGAGGACGTGCGTTCGCCATCAGAGCAAATGACGCCCGTGAGGACCCGAATGTCGTTACGGGTACGTACTTGCTCAATCACCACTTCGCATCTATATTGTTTGATACTGGAGCAGAGAATAGTTTTATATCTTCTAAATTTGCTCACATGCTCGACTTGAACCCTAGTAGGCTAGAAACTAGCTACTCCGTAGAAATGGCCAACGGTAGGATTGTACAGGCCGATGCGATTATTAAAAAGTGCTCGATGATATTGGAAAACCATGCCTTCGAAATAGATTTGATACCTTTTGAGTTAAGGAGTTTTGACGTAGTCGTGGGGATGGATTGGTTGCCAAGCACGAAGCAGAGATTGTATGTCGGGAGAAAGTAGTACGAATCCCCATACCAGACGGGGAAGTACTCAGGATTCAAGGTGAACGATCGACGAGAACCCTAAAGCTTATCTCTTGCACAAAGACACGTCGATGTTTACAAAAGTAGTGTTACGCGTTTGTGTCCCATGTTATGGAAAAGAAAGAAGAGGAAAGAAAGTTGGTAGATATTCCTGTAGTACAAGACTTTCCGGATGTATTCCCTGACAACTTGTCCGGTTTGCCCCCCAACTCGACAAGTGGAATTTCGTATAGACAAGGTTCCAGGAGCCACACCAGTAGCAATGACGCCATATCGGTTGGCACCATCATAAATGCAAGAACTATCTAGTCAATTGCAGGAACTGCTGGAAAAGGGTTTTATTCGACCGAGTCACTCACCATGGGGAGCACCGATATTGTTCGTCAAAAAGAAAGACGGATCGTTTCGCATGTGCATCGATTACCGCGAGCTGAATAAACTGACAGTGGAGAATCGATACCCTCTTCCAAGAATTGATAACCTGTTCGACCAGTTGTAAGGAGCCTCATATATCTCCAAGATCGACCTTCATTCGGGATACCACCAGCTAAGGGTTTTTGAGGATGACATACCGAAAACAGCGTTTAGAACTCGGTATGGACACTATGAGTTCTTAGTCATGCCGTTCGGACTGACTAATGCACCAACCATGTTCAAGGATCTGATAAATCGAGTGTGCAAACCATATTTGGATAAGTTCGTGATCGTATTCATAGACGATATACTTATCTACTCCCGATCGAAAGAGGACCATGAGGAACACCTTCGGGCAATACTGAGTCTATTACAAGTAAGAGAAACTTTTCGCTAAGTTCTCGAAGTGCAAGTTTTGGCTACGAGAAGTGAAATTTTTGGGACACGTGGTGAACGAAAATGGGATTCACGTAGATCCCGGAAAGATCGAG
>BJCO01466650.1:0-11212 GCA_018326465.1 Flaveria floridana
AGATAGATACCAACTTGAAATCAATCGGAAGATACACGAAATCAAACTCCGATCGAACGGTGTTTCCCGCCTTTTCATTCTCAAGTTTACAGTGTAAAATTAAAATAAAAAACAATGTTTAATGCTTAAAAAAATAAAAAAAATAAAAGCAATATGTCACGGTTTGGCCAAACCGTGACATATAGCCCCCCCTGCGCACAATCAATTCCCCATACCTACATACCCAATCATTGACTACGGATCCCCAGATATAACTGTCACGGTTAGGGCAAACCGTGACAGTTAGGTCTCACACCTGACCAAACGGTCTCGGAAGATACACGAAATCAAACTCCGATCGAACGGTGTTTCCCGCCTTTTCATTCTCAAGTTTACAGTGATAAAATTAAAATAAAAAACAATGTTTAATGCTTAAAAAAATATAAAAAATAAAAGCAATATGTCACGGTTTGGCCAAACCGTGACATATAGCCCCCCCTGCGCACAATCAATTCCCCATAACTACATACCCAATCATTGACTACGGATCCCCAGATATAACTGTCACGGTTAGGGCAAACCGTGACAGTTAGGTCTCACACCTGACCAAACGGTCACGGGGAGACCTCACCGTGACCGCTTGGGTCGGTTTTCTCCAGAAAAAGGCGGTGCGCCTAAAATTTCCCTAATATATGATGTTTCATGATGAGGATGGTTGACATGGTGATGCCAAGTCATTGGATTTATTCTTTTTGATGAAAACAAGAATGGTCTGGTGGAAGAGTGGAGTTTGGATCGCAGCTCATACATTCCCTTGCATGCCACCCCTTGAATAAAACAAGATTCATTTTAAGGTCCTTAATAATAAAAATACAAGAAAAGAATTTAATTAGAAACTTGTTGTCACGATATAAGCTAGAGTTAGAAATAAGAGTAAATTACACTTTTCATCCTTTATTTATATAGCAAATTTTAGGTTTTGTCCTTAAACTAAGAAAATTACAGTAAATGTTCTTTAGGATTAAATTTTGTAAGAGTTTACGTCCTTTGTTCTAATGGTGTTAGTTTTGTCCATTAAGTCATGGCACGTGCCTTGCACATGAGGGAAAATTATTCTTTTTGCTCTTATTAAACACCATCTCATCCTACACCACCTTCAACTTCTCTCTATATACTTTTTCTCTCTATCTCTACACAAAAACATAAGTCTCTCTCTCTTAATTCTCTCTCTCTCTCTCTCTTATACTAGTTGTCTGATTTTTCACTGTTGCTACTCTACCATGGCCACCACCTTCACTCCCCTGCCATCATTGGCTACCACTCACCACTCACCACACACCCTTAACTCTTTCTCTATCTCTACATACTTACAAAAAACAACTTGATAGAAGTTTTACATTGATACTGGTGGATGATGATGGAATGGTTGTGGCCAGATGATACTGGTGGTAGAAAATGAACAAGTAGGGAAAATATGAACAAGTGGGTATTGGTGAAGAGAGAGAGAGAGAGAGAGAGAGATTGATGAGGGTTTTGTGGAAATTGTGTGATGGTGATGGATCTAAGTAGAAGATAGTAGAGATTGAGAGTAAATGGTGGTGAAGAATACGTGGTGGTAGGGTGGCGGTAGAGGTGGGTGGTGGTAGTGTTTTTGTGAGGAGGGAAAGAGAGAAAGTAAAGTAAGGTGTGGGTTTTGGTAAAGATCTCCGAAAGTCGTATAGGTTCGTCCTTAAACAACGGATGGTGGCGGTGGAGAATGGTGGCGGTAAATGATGGAAATGGTGGATGGTGGCGGTGCTTTTCTTTTTTGGGAGAGAGGGAGAGAGTATAAAGAGAAAGAAAGTGTGGGGGTGGAGTGGGGTGGGTTTTAATAATTTATTATTTTTAATATTATGTATTTATTAGTAAGGGTAAAAAGACCAAACTACCCTCATGTGCAAGGCACGTAAGGGTAGTTGCACGTGAGGGTAGTTAACAACCAAATTTAACGTCTGTTAGAGGATAGGACAAAACATGTAAGCTTTTTAAAACATAAAGGATGTTTACTGTAATTTCCTTAGTTTAAGGGTGAAACATGAAATTTGCTACAAACCTAATGGATAAAAAGTGTAATTTACTCTAGAAATAATGTAGCATGATAAAAATGGAACACAAAGGACATTTTGTTATATTAGAGGTGTATTGGGTGCTTTGAGTATAACCAAACCAATATGAGTACTAGTTAAGCAAGTACTGTCGCCAATTACAAGCTCATCGTTGCCATCATAAGGGGCATGGAGAGACAAGTTTTGAAGATCATTTTTCACATGATGAGAAGCCCCACTATTGAAGAGCCAATTAATAGAACATGCTTCTTTAGTGTTCATCGTGTGTACCTATGGACTTTACACATATGTATTTTGATTATAAGAAGGTACAACATTGTCTAGATTTACCTTCTTAAAGACATTGCAGTTGGTTAAAGAATGGCCATGAGCATCACACTATTGACATTTACCAAGGAATAGGTGAGAACTTGTTTAACAAGTATTGATGGGCATTGTTGTAGGTAGCAAGCTAGGTCCCAGAGTGAAGTGTTTTGGTTGCTGCTTTCTATTCCAGTTCCTTGGTGACGAATGCTGTTGTGTAACCAACATAGTAGTCGGCTAATAGATGGTGTTGGATTTTCCTAGTTGATTTAATGAAAGTTCTTGATTGATCAATTTTTCATAAAGTTCATTAAAGGTAATGGGTGTGTCATGAGCAAAAATAGCATCAAGAATGGGCTTGTATAGTCCTTGATCCAAACCGGAGATTACACTATCCGTGATGTCTTCATCATCGAGTTTCTTCCTAAGAATGGATGATTCATCAACCAATGTTTTAATTTTGTGCAAGTAATTAGTGATACATTAGTTCTATTTTTTTGAACATTATTTGAGCCAATGTATAAGCTGCTTGATATGGCGTCTGGATGGTGAAGCATAAGTGTTTGAAAGAATTTTCCAAGTCTCCAGAGATGATGAGGCATCGATGAAAGCATTGTATAATCGAGGGTGATAAGCTCCCCATGATTGCACCGAATAATAGTCTATCTTGACGAAACCAAGCTGGGAAATCCTTATGGGCTACATCGGTACCATCAGCTGGCTTAGTAGGGGAAGGAAGTAGGCGAGTTCCATCAATAAACTTATATAGATCGAGGCCATGCAGTAAGGCTTCAACCTACATTTTTCATCCTATATAGTTTGTAGAACTCAACTTTAGATTGGCAGGAAAAGTGACAAGGGTCAGGTTAGTGGCAATGTTGTTAATGTTGGACCCTGAAAGGATCATACTTGCCAATTCAAGAGGTGATTGAAGGTTGTTCTATTGGAAACTCCCCAAAAGTCAAAGAAGATATACGGGTGAAGAAACAGAAGAAGAAAGACCAATTGTCGACTATCCGCATTAGTTTATGCGGATGACTAATAGAATAAATGCTGATAAGGATTTGTTTATTTGCATTTACTAATGCAGATACCTATAACAAATATGGTCAAGTATTTTACTCATCCGCATTAACCAATGCAGATGCTCAAAGACAAACGCGCTAAGTATTTGTTCATCTGCATTTGTCAATGCTAATGAACAAACTTAATTCTGATGACAAGCAGAAGAAATGCTGATGAAGTGCAAGACATCCACTTTAGTTAATGTGGATGAACAAATACAAATGCAGATTAGCCTTTTGTACTCAGACTAGAATTTTGATGTATAGATGTCAGGGTAGTTTAGTCATGTTATACAGGATTTATGTTAGCCTATAAATAGAATATAATACCCTACTTTTGTGAGTTTTTCTGATTGTAATTATATCAGTACTCAAGTTTCGAGGATTTAAGGTTTTCAAGTTACTGTATTGAAAACCCTAGCACCCACTGTAACTTGTTTGCCAACAATTAATACACAAAGCATTTATTAGTATTATTCAGCATTTAAGGTTCTTTAATTCTATATTTCCGCTACTGAATCATTGACTCAATCATCATATTCGATCCTAATTGAAGTGACATCAACTGAGAAATCCATTCTCGGACCCAGTCAATTGGTATCAGAGAGAGCCTTGGCTCTTAAATTCGTTTCAAAGTCATCTCAGATCTTGAATGAAATCTATTGATCGGGTGATTGAGTTGTTTATTCACAAGTCTTCTACTTCTAATAAACATACATTCTGAAAATACTAGAAACTTCATCAACCATCACTGTTCTTCAGGTTAAAAATCTTAAAAACATCGCTCGATTGTTGATTCTTAGCAAAAATAGGACAAAAAATCACTTACAATCAAAAGAAAAGACATAAAATCAACTAAAAAGTGACTCAAAAAGAGAACTGTTCATAAAATCAACCATATTGCTGCTACTGTTCTTAGAAAACCTATAGGAATACCTGGACTTTGGAATGTTTGAACATTCAAACACAAAATCAACTTAATCTATATTAAAACCTTCTAAAACCCAGTTTATTAACATGGATTCTATTGACTTTTCTGAACTTGGTTATGCATCTAAACCATCAATGCTTAAACACAAATATGAGTTTAAGCAATGGAAAAACCGGTTTAGAAATTACGTTACAGGTGTAGATCCCGACTATTGGATATCTATATGCAAGGGACCCTACATTCTAGTGTCTTTGAATGTTGATCAAGCTGCTAAGTATAAAACAGTCAGAATCCCCAATGAGGATCCAAGTCTAAATCTTGAAAATGATGAATACAAGAAGATCAGGATAGACCTTAAAGCCTACTCCATTCTGACTCAAGCTTTGAAGATGGATGTCCTCAAAACACTAGAAACTTTGGGACAACAAAAGGTGTATGGGATGCACTGCAGATCATGTGCGAAGGAAGCAATGAGGTGACTGAGATTCATAAAGACAAATTGGTTAATCAATATGAAGCCTTTCATCACAATAAGGGAGAATCAATCTCAAAATAGCTTCATCGATTTATACAGTGAATGATTTAGAAATAATAGGGGTCACATATAAAGAAAAAGAAATGAACAAGAAGATGCTACACAGTCAACCTGAAAGCTAGAAGCAGAATATGACAATGCTAAAGAATACACCGAATTTAGAGAGCACAAGCTTAGACATTATGATAGCAAAATTAAAACTCTCGAGTTGGATGAGAGAAGTAGAAATCTTACTAGACCTCAAATCATTGAGGCAGACAAATTTTCTTTAGAAACTCATTCTGTTAAAAATGCCTTCATAACTGAGGAAGATGACTTTCTATCCTCTAGAGATCAATCTAAACCACATGATTCATTACTTCTTCACCATAACACAAGCAATCATCTTCCAATCCATCTACTTCCACACTAACTGGCATGCCTAATGATAAAATATCTGAAGAGCAGAAGGCAACTTACGGTGCCTTTGTTTCTAGTTTTGAGGCTTACTTAGGAGGAAGACTTACTTCAGCTCACCTGATACAAGAAGATTTGGAAGAAATAGATCCTGATAACGTTGAAGAAATAGATTTTGCAGTGGCAGATGGCCATGATTGCTATGAGAGCAAATAAATTATTCAGAAAAGGAAAGAAGCTAAGCTTGAATGAAAACATAAAAATAGAATATGATAAAATCCAAAGTTAAGTGTTTCAATTATGGTATGACTGGCCACTTCTCCAGGGAATCAATGCTCCGAGAAGAAGCAACAACAACTACCATAGAAATTCATATGGTCAATGAATGGGTTCGAGAATGATATTCTCTATTGATGTGACTTCAATAAGGATTGAATATGATGATTAAGTCAATGATTAAGTAGCGGAAATACAGAATCAAAGAACATTAAATACTAAAATAATACTCATAAATGCTTTACGTATTGTTTGATGATAAACAAGTTACAATGGATGCTAGGGTTTTCAATACCGTGAGTTGACAACCTCAGAGCCTTGTAACTTGAGTACTAGGTTTCTTACAAACTGAAAAAATTATGATGGATATTCTATTCTATTTATAGGCTGACATAAAGTCTGTACAAAATGACTAAACTACCCTGATAGCTATCACAATACTAGTCTAAGTACAAAAGGCTTCATCAACATTTGTGTTTGACCATCCGTATTAACTAATGTAGATGCCTTGGACTTCATCAGCATTTCTTCTTTGTCTAGCATTAAGTGTTTGGTCATCGGCATTGATAAATTCGGATGACCAAACACTTGTTAGCATTTCTTCTATGTATCCGCATTAGTTAATGCAGAAGAACAAATACTTGAAAACATTTGTTCAGACTATCCGTATTCGTTAATGCAGATGAATAGATACTTGTCAGCATTCGTTCATTAGTCATCCGCATTGACAAATCTGGATAGTCAACACTTGGTCTTTATTCTTCACCCGTATATCTTTTTGGACTTATGGGATTTCACCAGCAGAACAACTATCAACCATATCTTGAATTGGCATGTACGATCCTTTCAGGTTCTAACAATACTTCCCCTAAGGATTATACAACCTAAGTACTTCAAGGGTTTGATGGTGGATGAGGTTTTGAAGATGTGTCTTTTGCTTTTGACTGTTTATGAAGTTTTTGACTGTTGCTGGGTTTGTGAATTCTTGCTTGGATTGAATTGTTCATCAGATGTGATACAAGTTTCCCGGTGTTGACTGATCTTGGACTTTTGTGCCTCAAGATATCTGCATATACTGAGATACTATGGTATATCTTCTGTACCAACACAGTCATTTTTCTAATTTTTATAATTTTAAGAAAGGAAACAATGATACATAATGGTCAAAATTTTAATTACTCCCCCTAAAATTTATATCCATATGGGATAAAAACTTTAAAGATTTAAAATTTTAAAGAGAAACTATTTTTGTGTTTTTGTTTTCTTATCTGTACATGAAGTGGATCTATACTTATTAAGTGCAAGCAAATGTTAGTAAAACAGACATAATCATGGACATATTGATTGAAGGTATGTTTATCCTCTTAAACTCATACTTGGTTAACATTTTAATGCTAGTGATTGTTATCATGTTTTTGAGTTGATTGAGTATTCAACATGTACCTCACACTCAAAAGCATTGCAAGATCAACCACCTGCATGAAATGCATGATAAAATTTTTTCATAACTTACTTGACCAGGTCATTTAAATTATGACATCTTATTTTGATTGATCCTAATTGAATTCTTTTACTTTGATGCTTTTGTTGTTTATCCACATTGGGATTCTTTTTCACTTCACTTTCGAAAGTGATCCTCTTAGGGATTCTTTTTGTTCATTTACATTGATGTATTTCTTTTATTGCTTCATAAAAGTTGGATGTGTTCCTCACTGGGAATCTTGTTGGATCATGACATCAGCATTATGTGCTTGTTTCTCCAGATCTTTGCTCAGCAAAATAAAGGAGAAACTGATATGAGTAAATGAGATTCATAAGGCATCATTACTTGGTGTGTGTTACTATACACACACACACATTTGGATAAGATAATACTTACACATACTTTGAGATGAAAGCTTCATAGTTGAATATGAGCTTTAATTCATCATAACATGTGTCTTCTTTTCCAAGCTGTGCCTACCCGCATATGAGATAAGTCATGTAAGTCATTTAAAATTTATAAATAAGCACAATGAATGATATAATGATTGTAATTATATCATTACCTATTGAAGTATAAAGTATATTCTTCAACAAAATTACTTCTTTTTCTATTTTTTGTAATATTTCAATGTTTTTGTTAATTTTGGTTTTTGTATTCAATGTTGAGTTCCCCTATTGCACTTATTTGGAACTTGGAATGCATAAGGTCTTCAAAATCCTTGCAAAGTTGCTTGTTTGTTGAGCCAAAAATGATATCATCCATATAAATTAGGACTAGCAACATTTCTTTTCCTTTTCTTTTTCTGAAAAGTGTCTGATCAATCTTTCCTATCTCATACCCATGTCTAAGAAGGAAGGATGATAGAGTCTCATACCACTTTCGTGGGGCTTGATGTAGACGATACAACGCTTTGTCAAACTTGTATACCTTGTGAGGAAAAGATGGGTCTTCAAAGCCAGGAGGTTGACTCATATAGACTTTCACATAAGAAAGCACACTTTACATCCATTTGATACACTGTGGATTTCATGGATGCAGAGTATGCTAGGAAAAGTCTAATGGCTTCTAATCAGGATACAGGAGCAAACACCTTATCATAATTTATTCCTTCTTCTTGAGTGTGTCCTCGTGCTACTAATATTGCTTTATTTCTAATGACAATGCCAATATCATCAGTCTTGTTTCTATACAACCACCTAGTATCGACAGGGTATTGACCCTCGGGGAGATCTACCAGTTTACATACTTCTTGTTTCTTGAATTGGAACAACTTTTCCAGCATTGCCTCAATCCAGCTGTTGTCTTGAAGAGCCTCTTTTATGTTCTTGGGTATTGTCTGACATAGAAAGTAAGAAAACAAACAAATGTTTATAATACTTGACTTGCTTCTAGTTACCCACTTATCTAGTTCACCAATGATGCTTGAAAATGGATGATCCTTATGTATTCTAGTGGTTAGAATAGAGTCGCCAGCAATTGATACATCAAGGTTGGAGACATTCAGATCATCTTGGTAAGAGGCACACTCAGGTAGTAATGTGGGAGAGTGATGAAAGTAGTCAAAGGCTTTATCGATTTCTACTTCAGCATCTGCTACCCTTTAAAGACTATTATCATTTGTATTTCTCTCCATTTCAATAGGCACTGTAATTGGTTCTGGATTCCTCGCTTCATTTGATGGTTCTTCTAAAGGAGTAGTAACTGAACTAGGACCAGTCTCAGTTGAAACACTATGATTTATAATACTTGTCTGACAGGCTCAGCTTACAATAGAACATCTTCATCAAGTTGATCAGCAGATGCAGGAGGAATCATGGCGAAATCATCTCTTCTTTCTACTGGTCTTGAATTTCTAGCTGATTGTAGGTTACCTACATTTGACAGGTGAAACTGATCAAAAGATCTAGTAAATGAGTCAATATCAAATAACTAGTCGGGACCATTCATTGACTTAGGAAAGGAATGTTCATTGAATTGAACATTTGTTGATTCACTAATGATGTTTAATATGGGATTAAACACTCTAAAGTCTTTGAATCTGAGGAATAACCTACAAAAAATCCCTTATCAGAATTTGAAGCAAACTTTCCTAAATGAGCTCGAGTGTTTAATATTTATACAGGACTACTAAATGACTTGAAAAATCCAATGTATGGTTTTCTGTGAAAAAGAAGTTATTGGTCCAACATGATCAAAAATCAATGCAAATGATGAATAACATTCTATGATCCCACTATAATGTGACTTAAACCAAAATCTAAACAATGGTTTTCCAATGTATAACAAAAATAGCCAAAACCATAATCATAAGAACAAACAAAGGCTCAAAGATGAATAACCATGTGATTTCCAGCAAAAGGTGTATTAGAACAGAATTGCAAAGAAGAATGTTCGTATTAGGGTTGTGCAAAAACTTCCACATAAAGTTTGATCTATATAATATATAGGTAGTTTATAGTTTCGCTGGCAGTTTCGCTGTACAGCGAAAACTTCCTTGACCATAGCTTAGTTTCACCCGGCTATGAAACATAGTTACGCCAAGTGAACTAAGTCAGCTGACAACGAGCGAAACAATAGTTTCTCTTGTAGTTTTGCTGGGTCAGGGAAACTATTCTAAGCATAAAACAAACTACAAAATTACATAATAGAAATAAGCTAACATTAAACCTATTACATATATCACAAAAAGAAACTAACAACTATGGTGAGTCCAACCTAGTCTTGATCTTTAATACCCCCCCTAGGTTGGACCTCACCGGCTTGATCTTGATCTTGCTCTTCTGCTCCAGCCGGTTCACCATCAGCTCCAGCTTTGTTTGATGTGACTTGTTCAGCTCTAGCTACTCTTTTATCTTCTACATGTGCACTTGCTTGAAGTAATTGTTTTGTAAGATCCTGCACATCTATCCTGGTTTCATCAGCTTGTATAAATTTCTTTGATAGCTCCCTAACTTCTGCTTTCACGCCTCGAGCTTTGTTTGCGACCCTTATAAACAGGCTAGCTTCAGTTCTCGTTTCAGCTCCAGCTCCAACCTTTATGTGATTTTCACATAATATTCTCAAACGTTCATCACCAAACAGGAAGACTTCCATTGGATCAAATGACCTGATCTCTTGTTCACCTTTTAACCTAATCACTGCTTTCCCAGTCTTGTTGTTATAAAATCACTTGACAAAGTCTTGTAGCATTAGGGGAAGTAGATTGGGCACTCGGACTCTGTTCACTGTTTTGGTAGGCTTTAACTTCAATACATTGCCCTTGCAAGTGGCCCGATCTAAGTCTTTCTTCGACCTCCTTCTCTTTGGCTTCATAAATCCAAAAACTTTAAATTTGTCATCTAGTCCCTTCTTAATCTCCTTCTCATGCAACATCACCCTCTCACTCACATCGGCATCTATAAGAGGAATCTTAGCCAACCTCCTTAGATCCCACCTAGGCAATGACTTAAAATACTTCCTCTTGTTAAGGTAGTAGATCTTTCCTCCTCTCCTTTTAATCATGAATAACTTGAGGTCGGCGTTATACTTCCAGCTAATTATCTTTTTGTCTGCCTCCTTCTTGCTTGGCTCCTGAATGTTTTAGAATAAAGGAGTTATGTCTTCCAGCTCCTTTTCCTTAGCAAACCAATCTTCCTGGGCAATCTCTAACACATCTCCCTCAGTTGACCCTCTCTGAGCCACGTAAGTTATTGGATGTTCATCAACCTCATAAAATTTAGGCTCAGAGTCATAATCAATCAGCTGTTCATCCTCCTCCTTAGCTTCATACTGTAATCTCATCTTAGCCCTCTTCTGTTTGCTTCCCTCTCCTTTACCCTGTTATGACCGTGTATGTACGGAGTACTAACTGATTCTTCGTTGTACCGAATCAAATAGTGCGGAATCCTATTTGATCGGCGATCCAATCAGTGAGAACGAATTCAAGATCAATCCTAACGATTAGAAAACGTTATGAATTGACTCGGAATGATCTGACACGCTCTATGAAGTTGGAATGGTCGAACAGCACGTTCTGGGTCGACTAGGGTTTCTTTTATTCGAAGTGTTACGTTTTTCCACGAACTAAGTGGTATTTATAGGTTACAGATCTCATTCGTGCGACTGAGTCTTGCGACTGACTCAGTCGTGCGATTGAGT
>BJCO01466652.1:0-10000 GCA_018326465.1 Flaveria floridana
AACAGTCTGTTCCGTATAGCATAGCTGGGCGTACTGCCACTCTGTATAGTTTTCCTTTTAGTTTTACTGGGAACCTCTTATCACACAAAATCCCTGATGCTGCTCTCCACTTGCACCATCCTGATTGGACACGGTATGCTACATCGCTGTGTATCTCTCCATCTTCCTGTACGTACGATCCCAAGTATTTGAACCTAGAGGTCTGTGGGACCGCTATACCCTGAATACTGATTTGGTTGTCCTCTTTAGTCTCCCCACTAAAGTTACAATGCATGTATTCCGTCTAAGAGCGACTTATCCTTAAGCCTTTGCGCTCTAGTGCTGCTCTCCACTGTTCTAGTCTCTCGTTAAGCACCCTTTTAGATTCTGATATTAACACAATATCATCCGCAAACAGCATGCACCACGGGACTGGCTCCTGTATAACAACAACAACAACAACCATAACCATAACAACAACAACCACTACCACAACAGCCATAACCACAACCACAACAACAACAACATCAACAACAATAACGACAAGAACAACAACAACAACAACAACAACAAGGACGACGACACCAATAATCACAAAGACAACTACAAAATCAACAACAATAACAACAACGACAACAACTACAAGAACACCAATGATGATAACAATAACAAAAACACTAGCAACAACAACAACAATAATTACAAGAACAACAACAACCACAATGACAGCAGCAACAACAACTACCACCACAGCAACCACAATGACAACAACAAAAACAACAATAACCACAACCACAACAACAGCCAACCACAACCACAACAACCATAACGACAACAACAACAACAACACCAACAATAATAATAACAACAATGACAACGACAACAACAACTACAACTACAATGACCGAAACAACAACGACGACAACAACCACAACAATAACCACCACCACCACAACAACCACAACAACAACAACAACAATGACAAGAACAACAATGACAATAACAACAACCACATCATCAACAACTACCACCACAAAAACCATAACAATAACAATAACGATGACAACAACAATAACAACAACCACCTCCACCACAACAACCACAACCACAATAACAACAACAACCATAACCATAACCAAAATAACAACAACAACCACAAGCACAAAAATAACAACAACAACCACAACAACGAGAACCACAACCATAACAACAACCACAACTACAATAATAACAACAACCACAACAACAACAATAATGACAACAGCAAAAACCACAACAATAAGAACCACAACAACACCCACAACCACAACAACAACAACAACGAATACAACCACAGCAACAACAAAAATGATGATGACAAGAACAACAACGACGACAACAACAACTACAACGACCATAACAACAACAACGACAACCACAACAACATCAATAACCACAACAACAACCACCGCCACCATAACAACAACAATGAGAACGACAACAACAACAAATACAACAACAACAACAACCATAACAATAACAACCACAACCACAACAATAACAACAACAAAAACAACAATAAGAACAACAACCACAATAATAACAATAACAAAAACAAAAACAATAATAACAACAATAACAACCACCACCACAACAACCACAAGCACAACCACAATAACAGCAAGAACAATAATAACAACAACAATGACAACTATAACAACAACAACAACAACAACAACAATAACAATAACAACAAAAACGACAAACAATGATAAGAAAAACAACGAAAAGAACAATAACGACAAGAACAACAACAACAACCACCACTACCACGATAACCAACATAATGACAACAATGACAACGATCCCAGCCACAATCATAACAACAATGACAACAACCAAAAAAACAACAACAATGATAACAACAACCATGACAACAACAACCATGACGACAACAACCATGACGACAACAACCATGACGACAACAACCACAACCACAACAACGACGACGAGGACTACAACCACAACAACAATAACAACGATGAAGACAAGAACAACAACAAAGACAACAACAACTACAACGACCAGAACAACAATAACAACAACAACAACATCAACAACCACAACAAAAACCACCACCACCATAACAACGATAATGAGAACGACAACAACAACAACAACAACAATAACCATAACAATAACAACAACCACAACAATAACAACAACAAAAACAACAACAACAACAACAACAACAACAACCACAACAACCAAAACAACAACAATAGCAACAATAATGAAAACTATAACAACAACAATAACAACCACAAAAATAACAATAAAAACAACAACAAGAACAACGAGAACAACAGCGAAAAGAACAAAAACGACAAGAACAACACCACCACCAACAACAACTACTACTACCACAACGACCACCATAACAACCATAACAACAACAAAAACAACCACAACAAAACATCAAAAACAACAACAATAATGACAAGAAGAACAACAACAATAATAATAATAACAACAACAACAACAATGATAATAAAAACAACAACAACAACAGCCACACAACAATCACAACCACACAACAATCACAACCATAACAACAACAAAAACAACAAAGACATGACAAGAGCGACAACAAAAGCAAAAACAACAACCACAACAACATCAACGACACCAACAACAACAACGACACCAACAACAACAACGACACCAACAACAATAACCACAAAAACAACAACCGTAATAACAACAACAACCACAACCATAACGACAACAACCACCACCGCAACAACCACAAAGACAACAACAACGAAAACAACAACAACGAAAACAACAACAACAACAATAACAAAAACAACGACGATGACGATGACAACAACCACGATGACAACAACCACGACGACAACAACCAAATACAACGACTATAACAACAACAGCCACAACAACAACAACGACAACAACAACGACAAAAGCAACAACAACAACAACAACAAAAGCAACAACAACCACCACCACCACCATGACAACAACCATGACGAAAACAACCACAACGCCAACAAACGATGAAAACAACAAACAAGACAACAACAACCACGACCACAATACCATCCACAACAACCACAATCACAACAACAACAATGAAGAAGACGATGATGAAAACCATGATGATAACAACCACGATGACAACAACCACGAGCACAATAACCATGACGCCAACGACCATGACGCCAACGACCACGAAGACAAAAAGCATGATGACAACAACAACGCCGACGAGAACCATGAAGACAACAACCACGATAACAACAACAACCATGACGATAACAACTACGACGATAACGAACGACGACAACAACCACGATGATAACAAGCACGATGACAACAACCACGATGACAACAACCACGATGACACCAACCACGACGACGAAAACCATGATGACAACAACCACGACGACAGCAACAACAACTACCACCGCCACAACAACAACCATGACGATAACAACAACCATGACGACAACAACCATGATGACAACAACTACGAGGACAATAACAACCAAGACAACAATAACCACGACCACAATCCCAACCACAACAACCACAATCACAACAATAACAACAACAACGATGACGACAACAACCACGATGACAACAACCACAACACCAACAACCATCACGATAACAACCACGACGACAAGAAGCACGATGATAACAACCGCGACGACAACAGCCACGACAACGAAAACCATGACGACGACAACCACAGTGACAACAACCACGACGACAAAAAAACCACGACAATAACAACCACACCAACAACAACAACAGCTATAACAACAACAACAATAAAAGCAACAACAACAACCACCACCACCATGACAATAACCACAAAAACAACAACCATAACAACAACAACAACCATAACCATAACGACAACAACCATCACCGCAACAACCACAATGACAACAATAACGACAACAACAACAACAACAACAACAACAACAACAACAACAACAAAAACAACGATGACGACGATGACAACAACCATGATGACAACAACCAGGATGACAACAATCACGATGACAACAACCAAATACAACGACCATAACAACAACAACAACAACGACAACAACAACAACAAAAGTAACAACAACAACCACCATCACCATGACAACAACCGCGACGACAAAAACCACAACACCAACAAACGACGACAACAACAACCAAGACAACAACAACCACGACCACAATCCCATCCACAACAACCACAATCACAACAACAACAATGAAGATACTATGACGACAACCATGATGACAACAACCACGATGACAACAACCACGACGCCAACGACCATGACGACAACAACCACGACGACAACAACCACGAAGACAAAAAGCACGATGACAACAACAACGACGACGAGAACCACGAAAACAACAACCATGATGATAACAACTGCAACGATAATAAACGATGACAACAACCATGATGATGACAAGCACGATGACAACAACCACGACGACACCAACCACGACAATGACAACCACGATGATGAAAACCATGATGACAACAACCACGATGACAGCAATAACAACTACCACCACCACAATAACAACCACGATGACAACAACAACCATGACGACAACAACCATGACGACAACAACCACAACCACAACAACAACGACGAGGACTACAACCACAACAACAATAACAATGATGAAGACAAGAACAACAACAAAGACAACAACAACTACAATGACCAGAACAACAATAACAACAACAACAACATCAACAACCACAACAAAAACCACCACCACTATAACAACAATAATCAGAATGACAACAACAACAACAACAACCATAACAATAATAACAACCACAACAATAACAATAACAACAACAAAAACAACAACCACAACAACCAAAACAACAATAACAATAGCAACAATAATGAAAACTATAACAACAACAATAACAACAACAAAAATAACAATAAAAACAACAACAAGAACGACGAGAACAACAGCTAAAAGAACAAAAACGACAAGAACAACACCAACAACAACAACAACTACTACTACTACCACAACGACCACCACAACAACCATAACAATAACAAAAACAACCACAACAAAACATCAAAAGCAATAACAATAATGACAAGAAGAACAACAACAACAACAATGATAATAAAAACAACAACAACAGCCACACAATAATCACAACCATATAACAATCACAACCATAACAACAACAAAAACAACAACCATAACAACATCAACGACACCAACAATAACAACGACACCAACAACAACAACCACAAAAATAACAACCATAACAACAACAACAACCACAACCATAATGACAACAACCACCACCGCAACAACCACAAAGACAACAACAATGAAAACAACAACAACGAAAACAACAACAACAACAATAACAAAAACAACGACGATGACGATGACAACAACCATGATGACAACAACCACGACGACAACAACCAAATATAATGACTATAACAACAACAGCCACAGCAACAACAACGACAACAACAACAACAAAAGCAACAACAACCACCACCATGACAACAACCATGACGACAACAACCACAACGCCAACAAACGACGAAAACAACAACCAATACAACAACAACCATGACCACAATCCCATCCACAACAAACATAATCACAACAACAACAATGAAGAAGACGATGATGAAAACCATGATGATAACAACCACGATGACAACAACCACGAGCACAATAACCACGACGCCAATGACCACGAAGACAAAAAGCATGATGACAACAACAACGCCGACGAGAACCATGAAGACAACAACCACGACAACAACAACAACCATGACGATAACAACTATGACGATAACGAACGACGACAACAACCACGATGATAACAAGCACAATGACAACAACTACGACTACACCAACCACGACGACGAAAACCATGATGACAACAACCACGACGACAGCAACAACAACTACCACCACCACAACAACAACCATGACGACAACAACAACCATGACGAAAACAACCATGACGACAACAACTACGAGGACAATAACAACCAAGACAACGACAACCACGACCACAATCCCAACCACAACAACCACAATCACAATAATAACAACAACAACGATGACGAAAACAACCACGATGACAACAACCACAACGCCAACAACCATCACGATAACAACCACGACGACAAGAAGCACGATGATAACAACCACGACGACAACAGCCATGACAACGAAAACCATGACGATGACAACCACAGTGACAACAACCACGGTGACAAAAAAAACACGACAACAACAACCACACCAACAACAACAGCCACAACAACAACAACAACAACAATAAAAGCAACAACAACAACCACCACCACCATGACAATAACCACAAAAACAATAACCATAAGAACAACAACAACCATAACCATAATGACAACAACCATTACCACAACAACCACAATGACAACAACAACGACAACAACAACAACAAAAAAAAAACAACGATGACGACGATGACAACAACCATGATGACAACAACCAGGATGACAACAATCACGATGACAACAACCAAATACAACGACCATAACAACAACAACGGCCACAACAACAACAAAAGCAACAACAACAAACACCACCACCATGACAACAACCGTGATGACAAAAACCACAACACCAACAGACGACGACAACAACAACCAAGACAACAACAACCACGACCACAATCCATCCACAACAACCACAATCATAACAACAACAATGAAGAAGACGATGACGACAACCATGATGACAACAACCACGATGACAACAACCACGATGCCAACGGCCATGACGACAACAACCACAAAGACAAAAAGCACGATGACAACAACAACGACGACGAGAACTATGAAGACAACAACCACGAAAACAACAACCATGACGATAATAACTACAATGATAATAAACGATGACAACAACCATGACGATGACAAGCACGATGACAACAACCACGACGACACCAACCACGACAACGACAACCACGACGATGAAAACCATGATGACAACAACCACGATGACAGCAACAACAACTACCACCACCACAATAATAACCACGATGACAACAACAACCATGACGACAACAACCATGACGACAACAACAATGATGACAATAACAATCAATACAACAACAACCACGACCCCAATACCAACTACAACAACCACAATCACAACAATAACAACAACGACGACGACGACAACAACCACGATGACAACAACCACAACGCCAACAACCATCACGACAACAACCATGATGACAAGAAGCACGATGACAACAACCACGATGACAACAGCCATGACAATGAAAACCATGACGATGACAACCACGATGACAACAACCACAACGACAAAAACAACCACGACAACAACAACCACACCAACAATCCCAACCACAACAACCACAACAACAACAGCGAGGACGATAATGACAACAATAATAACAACAACAACAACCACGACACCAACACTACAAGGCCAACAACCATAACGACGACAACAACCACAACCAGGACAACAACCATAACCAGAACAACCATAACCACAACAATCACAATAACAATAACCACAACCACAGAAACAACAACAATAACAACAACACCAACCACCATGATAAAAACAACCATGACGACAACAACCATGATGACAACCACAACCACGACGACAACAACCATGATGATAATAACCATGACGATAACCACAACCAAGACGACACTAACCATGACGACAACATACAACGACAACAACAACCAAGATAACAACAACTATGACAACAATCCAAATCACAACGACAACAATGATAACAACAACCACAACCACAACAACCATAACCATAACAACAATGAAAACAACCACAACAACAACCATGACGACAACAAACGACGACAAGGACGACCAAGACAACAACAACTATGACAACAATCCAATCACAACGACAACAAAGACAACAACAACCACAACGACCACAACAACCAATACAACAACCACGACCACAATCCCATCCATAACAACCACAATCACAACAACAACAATGAAGACGACGATGATGACAACCATGATGACAACAACCACGATGACAACAACCACGAGCACAACAACCACGACGCCAACAACCACGACGACAACAAGCACGATGACAAAAACCACAACGACACCAACCACGATGACGACAACCACGACGATGAAAACCATGACGACAACAACCATGACGACAACAACCACGACAACAGCAACAACAACTACCACCACCACCAAAATAACCACGACGACAAAACAACCATGATGACAACAAACATGACGACAACAACTACGAAGACAAGAAACGACAACAAAAACAACCAAGATAACACCACCCACAACCACAATCCCAACCACACCAACCACAATCACAACAATAGCAACAACAACGACGACAATAACAACCACGATGACAACAACCACGAGGACAACAACCACAACGCCAACAACCATGACGACAACAACCACGACGACAACAAGCACGATGACTACAACCACGACGACAACAGCCACGATAACGAAAACCATGGCGACGACAACCATGATGACAACAACCGGGACAACAACCACAACCAAAACAACCATAACCAAAACAACCACAACCACCACAACCATAACCACAACAATCACAATCACAATAACCACAACCGTAAAAACAACAACAATAGCAACAACAACGATGACGACAACAACCACGATGACAACAACCACGAGGACAATAACGACAACGCCAACAACCATGACGACAACAACCACGATGACAACAAGCATGATGACTAGAACCACGACGACAACAGCCACGATAACGAAAACCATGACGACGACAACCATGATGACAACAACCACGATGACAAAAAAAACCACGACGATTAAAACCACACCAACAATCCCAACCACAAAAACCATAAAAACAACAGCGACAACGACGATGACAACAATAAAAACGACAACAACCATAAGGCCAACCACTACAGGGCCAACAACAACAACCAGGACAACAACCATAACCGAGACAACAACCACAACCAAAACAACCACAACCAAAACAACCACAACCACCACAACCACATCCATAACAATCACAATCACAATAACCACAACCGTAAAAACAACAACAATAGCAACAACAACGACCACCACCACGATAAAAACAACCATGATGACAACCACAACTACAACGACAACAACCACGATGACAATAACCATGACGATAACCACAACCAAGATGACACCAACCATGATGAAAACAAACGACGACAACAACCACTAAGATAACAATAGCTATGACAACAATCCCAATCACAACAACAACAATGATAACAACAACCACAACCATAACAACCATAACCATAATAACAATGAAAACAACCACAACAACAACAATAACAATGACAAGAACAACAACAATAACAATGACAAGATCAACAACGATAAGAACAACAACGACAACATCAATAACAACCACAACCACCACCACAATAACCACAACTACAACAATCACAAAAACAACCATAACAAAACAACAATAATAACAACGACAAGAACAACAACAATGATTACGACAAAAACAACAACAACGACGACGACGACGACAACAACCACCACGACAACCACGACGACAACAACTACGTCGACAACAATCACGACGAGAACAACCATGACAAAAACATCCACAACAACAACTGCGATGAAAACAACCACGATAATAACAATCACGACAATGATCCAAACCACATTAACTACAATCATAACAGCAACCACAACAACAACAACAACATTAACAACAACAACAATGAGGACAACAACCCCGACAACAACCATGACGAGAACAACCGTGACGAGAACAACCGTGACGAGAACAACCATGACGCCAACAACCACGACGACAACAACCACGACGACAACAACCACGATGATAATAACTATGACGACAACAACCACGATG
>BJCO01466655.1:0-14942 GCA_018326465.1 Flaveria floridana
TATATATATATATATATATATATATATATTATATGTTAAATATATAATACGAAATACTTTTATTTTTATTTTTCAAAGTTTTTTAAAATTTATTTTTAAATCGCTTGACTTTTAGCGTCGTATTCAGTGTTGTAAAACTCGGCCTAGGCGGCTGAGTACTTGGCGAGTACTCGGAACTCGAAGTTGTACTGAGACGCTTTTCTTTAACTCAGTCAACCTTAATCGAAATCGGTCCAACTCGGGCCAACTCGGGCCAACTCGGACCTACTCGGCCCAACTCGAACCTACTCGGCCCAACTCAGCCTACTCGGTCCAACTCGGCCCAACTCAGCCTACTCGATCCAACTCGGACTTTTGCTGTTTTCACCGATTTTCGCTATATTTCACTTATTTTTATTGTATTTTTGTTGTTTCTCAATAATTTATTTTGAAAGATGAGTATTAAATGATTACTATATCTATACGTATCAAAAAATAAATATCATATTTTAAATACTATAGTATGTGAACATATTCTTCTGAAATATATTGATTTTCACGTAATATGTTATAAATATTTATAAACTTATTATATTTAACATATATATAATTTCTTAAAAATTAATTTGTTTATAGTTTGCCATGTCCGAGTACTCCCCGCCTAAGCCGAGTACGCATAAATCTCCAATCGACCGACCTGACAGCGCCTAGCGACTTTTGCAATCATGGTCGTATTTAAACCATTCATCTTATCTACAGAAAATTTAAAATAATTTGGCTTATTAAACTTCTTATTTAAACTGTTATTCTTACTTAAACGCCCTTCTAATCTTATTAAAAAATATCTTTTTAACCGTTTGGATTTTAAACCGATAATGTAATAAATAAAAAAACATTCTTTAAGTGTTTTTAAACCATTTGGTTTTCTAAACATCATTTCTTAAACAATTTGTTTTTACAATTATTTTTTAAAAGGTTGATTTTCAAAACAATTTTTAAAATCATTAATCTTCAAACCGTTCGGCTTTAAAATCTTTATGCTTTTTAAACTTATTTTTTTATTATCATACGGCTCTTTAAACTTATTTTTTTAATCTTTCGTATTACTTAAATGTCTTTTAAAATCTTTACGTTTTTTAAATGATTTATTTAAATGACTTGTTAAACCGTTCAACTAATGTTTTCTTTTTAAACTAAAAAATCTAACTCTGTGAGTATATTGGATTGAAAGAGTTATAGAATATAAATCATAGGGATTGATTTGTTATAAAATTCTTTTTTGGACTCAAATGGTTAAAATGACCAAAGCACAGGGACCAAAATAGTAATTTACTCTAAAATGAATTGCTAATAAGGTTATTTATATCATTTCTAAACTATAAAATAGATTTTTAATAGATTAAAAACATGTTGCTTTTTATAAAAAAATATAATTTATATAAAAAAATTCTATGAAATATGAAGTTTTTTAATGCAAAAACTTTTTATAAAAATGACACTTAAAAATAGTTTTTTAAGAAATGGAATGGTTTAAAAACAATACTTTTAAAAAAAGATTTTTAAAAATGAAAGTTTTTATTGTTTTATTACTTAAGGTAGTTAATAATATGTAATTTTATCATATTTATTTTGTAATTCTATTTTATAATTTATAAATGTTAATTACTAAATGTTAATTATTACTAATTGTTAATTTAATATTCTTATTCTAGATATTTAAGATATAAGTTTCTAAGCTTGTTAACAAAAGAAAATAAGAACATAAAAAAGTAAACATGGGTGTCACCCATCCCTCATAGTGTCATGGTATCCAATAAAACCACCCGGGACTTTCATCTTCTTCATGAACAGATCTTGCATCTTTCATTCCCTTCATCAGATCAACTATAGATTTCATCAATTGGGACATGAACTATGAAGGTATTTGCTCGTATTTTGAGAGGGTGCTCACACCACACACACCGCACCCTACCATGTCATCACATAACCACCGATAATATTTTGTCATGTCACATTAGATCATAGCACACCACATCATTTGAAGGGGCACTCATGCCACTTCATGTCACAATTTTTTTTAAAATTACTTCATTGAAAAAAATAAAGTACATCGAAAATAAAAAACTACATTAAGATAAACACAATAAAAATAAAAAATACATTAAAATAAAAACTTTAAAAATAAAAAAAAAATACATTTGAAGTGGGCACTCATGCTACTTCAAACTCCCAACCATATAACCAGGAAATTTTACGTTTGCGTTCAAGGACATTTTTTAACATCGACTCGGGCATATCGTTATTTGGTTTAAGATAATTCTCTATGTCCCGGTCTAGCGTTTCGTGAAGCAACGTCTCTCATTGTAAGTCTAGCAAGGCCAATTTCTATTCCATTACTTTCATACGAAGCACTTCTCGGTCCTCTTTTTTCTCCATTTCTTTCTCTTGCATCGCTTTGTAGTCGCTAATAGCCTTGTTCAACGTTGCTTTGCTCGAAGACTCCCCCGCTTTATTGCCTTTACTTCTCGGCCTGGTCGATGTGGCATTTTCGTTAAGGTGGAGGAGCGGGCTTGTAACAGGCTCATTTGAGCTTACGTACTGGCTTGATTCTAAAGTTTTAGTCCTTTTTGTTGTTTGAGTACCAACCTCCGCAGCTATAACCTCCACCGGCTCTCATTTGACATTGTTTCTAATGACCTTCCTCGCCTTGATGCTTGTAAAGCCTTTTTTTCTCATAAACCTTTTTGTATTCGATTAAGGCTTTGAGAACAATATCCTCTTCGTTGCTTCCGCTCGTGCAACGACGTTTCTACATATTTAAAAACAAAAAATCAATTACACAAGTAATATATTTATAAAAATAAAAGGTAAATATAAAAGTAAAAGTAAAATTATATTGTTTGAATATATATCCCGTTAAGACAACTCATCGTCAAATTGATCCTCCCCCAGTTTGAATTAAGTCGATCAATGGTTCGGTTCATACCACCAACAGTGATGTTACAGTGTCAAAATACTTTCTCCAAAATGAACTGCTTTTTCTGATGATCTCCAACTCTACAATCTTTGGATACATAAATGTAACTGTTTGCCAGTGCTTCCTCCTCATTTTCATCCCAAGGCTTGTTAGTAGCCCGAGTTGTCGATTTACATTTCGACTTAGACTTTGGAGGGAGAATGGGGGGTTTCTTCCACATGAATCTCTTCATCTTCACTTTCATAAATTTGAAGATCATCTATGATTCGTTATGTTCTTCCTCATCTTCTTCGGCTTCTTCTTCTACGTGATGGGGTGTTTTGAAAAGGATTTGGGATGTTTTGGTAATAAGAAAATTATAAGGGTTTATATGTAGGCATAGTTGGATGGTAGTATGATAGTTGAGGCGATTCGTACGGGTTTTGAAACAAATCCGTCGTATGTGGTGGTGAAGGGTTAAATGATTGGGTAGACATCGTCAGTTCATTGGACTTGAACGCACTTTCGGTCTATATTTCTTGATGGTTTGGGCTCAGGATTTTGTTGATCTTTTTGTTCGATTCCATAGTGTATATTTTCGAAATGAGTAGAAGAGATATTTGAGAATGATATATAAAATTTATGGTAATTACTTAGTATTTATAGTGTTTAAAAAAATTATCCATTTGGGGGGGAGCCTAACGGCTCTTTGAAACTATCAAAATGGGAAGAAGCACTTGGTGTGGCAATGTCGTGCCGCCCAAAACAAAAATGCGGTGTTGGGGGGCGGCAGTGGTGTTCTCGCGTGGCGTGGGGAACGTCGCGCCCTCATGATGAGTGCTCATCTACAACCCTTATCTTTTCTTCCTTTTATTATTAATATTTTATGAATTTTTTATTTTTAGGATCAACTCGATTTTTATCAAATCAAGCTTCTTGAAGGCGGTTTTAGGAACTATGATTGCGTGCTATATGAGTTAACATTGCTTTCATTATGATCTGATCATTAGAAGTTGTGATCAAAATCACCATAAGAATTGTGCACACAAGGTGTTTGATATGAAGCCTCAAGCATATATTACATTAACTTTGAATCTTTTATAAAAGATAAAACATTAGGAAGATGGAAATGAATATAGCTTCAATAATACACCCAAAAGTTATCGTACATAAACATATTATTATATTTTCTTGGTGACGAAGTAATATAATCTAATTGGGGCATCGCTTTGATTTTTGATGCCGGGTTTACGGGCATGAATTTGAATCAAATGACTTAAATGTTTCCAAGCTTGAAGATGAAATGTTTCTGCTGTGGAATCCTCTTAAGAGTGGGCCTATATGCCTTAGAGACAAACTATGAGAGTATGAGTTAAGAGATTGGAAAGTATGACATTGTACACTAGGATCTATATTCCAGTAGTATTGCTATTTTGAATCTATACCAATGTGGCCAATTTGTTGCACGGATTCTAAAATAGGAAACTTTGGTTTTCATGTACGTATTTCTTTCTTGATGCTGCTTCTATCACAATGGTAATCGTGTCAGCTAAACACATTGACGATTTGAGCGTTTTGGGATGGTTTGATTGGCTTGGTTATGTTGTGATAGAAGCAGCATTGAGAGTGAAATATTTAGTTGGAGAACAAAGTTTACTAGTTTTGAAACCGTGCAACAAATCTTCCACTAGAAGCAATGATACTTTTTTGTAGACCGTAATATGTTCCATAGGGTTATATTACTTTCCTTTACCTTTTTGATGGTTATAGTATCTCTCAAGGAATCACTATCTGATCAGGTGAAGGTTCCATATTGTTAGCAAATTAACAAGTTAATACAAAACTGATGAGCAATCAATTTCAGAAGTCTTCACTACTATCTCAATGATTACAAAAAGACAAAGGATATCATCTACTTCTATCACTCAGGAGCTATATATCTTTCTTGAAACACACTAAACACAATTAACCAAAAGTTAACAAACTAAGTTTCATCTTAACAAGATTAGCCCTAAGAGTTTAGCAACTAAACACTTTAACCCCTCAACTCTAAAAGAACTTGTATTTTGGATTTAATCTTATAATCTCCAACTTAAAGTCAACAATATGACTTTAACCAACCCTCAAAGCTTCCAAACAAAATTAAAACTTCGACCCAGGTAGAGACTTGGTAGACATATTTGTAGGATTCACACTAGTATCAATATCAACATTTATCAATCCAGAATTAATAACATCCTTGATAAAGTGCAACCTCACATTATGTGTTTGGTGCTCTCATAAAACATACTATTCTTAGATAGATGAACTACTCCTTGCTTATCATAATAAACCACTGAACCATTCACATGCACACCCAATTCAATCACGGACCCTTTGAGCCATATAGGCTCCTTAACAGCTTCACTCAAGGCAATATACTCGGCCTCTATTATGAAAAAATCCATAATCTTTGGCAACTGAAATTTCCAAATAACCGCACTGCCAAACACCTTAAACACATATTCAGTAACGGGTCTTCCCTTATCTATATCTTTTGCAAAATCAGCATCCACAAGACCTTCTACCGCAGCCTCATTCTCATAAGTTATTCTACTAAATGTCAAACCATAATTGATAGAACCTTTTATGTATCTTAAAATCCACTCTGGTTCTTCCCAATGAGACATCCCTAGATTATCCAAATACCTGCTAACCAAGCTCTCTACATAACCCGAATTAAGCCTAGTACATACCATTAAGTACATTAGGCTGGCCACCAGGTTCATATAATGGACCATTTTAGATATACTCATATACCTAAACTCGACATAGGTTTTTGAAGAATCTTTTGCTTATAACTTGAAATGACCCACATAGGTGATTTAACCGATTTACTATCAAACATGTAAAACCTCTTTAGAATCTTTTGGATATATGAACATTGAGTCGGCCTTAACAAACATATACCTCTATTCCTGCTGATCTCCATACCTAAAATCTTTCTAGCCTTACCTAATTCTTTCATTTCAAACTCCTTTTTTAACATTCTCTTTGTGACTTTAATTACACTCTTGTCTTTACAAGCTATGAGCATATCATCTACATACAAAAGCAAATATATGTGTGCCCCCTCCCCATATGACCTAAAATACGCACAGCTATCATATAAGCTTCTCTTAAAACATGAGTGACTATCAACTCATCAAACTTCTTATACTATTATCTTGGTGACTGCTTAAGCAAATATAATGACATCTTCAACATGCATACTATGTACTCTTGACCTCTAATCTCAAACCATTTAGGCTGTTTCATAAAGATGTTCTCATTAAGATAAAGGTTGTCGTTACATCCAACTATTCTAGTTCCATGTCCATAAAAGCAATTAATGATAGTATAGTACTAATGGAAGAGTGCTTGACCACAGGTGAGTAAATTTCATTATAATCAATACCTTCTTTCTGGGTGAAGCCCTTAGCCACCAACGTAGCTATATATTTTAGAACTTCACCCACTTGAACCCCATCTTTTATCTTATACAACCACTTTCAAGAAACATGCTTCTGCTACTTTGGTTGATCAACCAACACCCAAGTTTGGTTCTTATACAAGGAACTCATTTCATCCTCCATGGCTTTCTACCACTTGTCACTATCGGTTGACTGCATTGGCTCCTCATAAATAAGAGGTACACACACATTCTCAAACTTCGCTACCAAGCATGCTAATGTAGCCATGTTATCCCAATCTCTTTGTACCTTAGGGGTGGAACTACATGTCTTCTTGGCATGTGCTTAGCGAATCTTGGACTACTATCTTCATTTCCCTATGACTTATTGAACCCATGACCTTTATCAATATTAGTAAATCTACTTGACTACTCCACCTTAATTTGAACCCTCTCTAAATTGTTTCATTAACCACATGATTATCTCCAGTAAATCCCACAACATCTTTGTATAAGACATCCTCCTTGAACGTGACATTTCTGCTCATAATTACCATTGGGCTAGTTGCTTCTAACTTTTAGATTCTATACCCCTTGATGCCCTCTGGGTACCTAATAAACACACACTTTACATCCCTTAGCTCTAACTTTCCCTAAACTACATGTGCATATGCCACTGACCCAAACACCTTTAGATCATTATAATCAGGTTTGGAACCTGACCATAACTCAAAGGGTGTTTTCATCTTAAGTGATAATCATGGAGACCTATTGACTAGCTGAGCAGCAGTTACCACAACCTCAGTCAAGAAACTCTTGGGTAACCCTGAGCTTGAGAGCATACACCTTACTCTTTCAAGAAGTGTCCTATTCATCCTTTCAGCCAAGCCATTCTATTATGGTGTTCCTAGTGCTATGAGATGTATGGCTATCCCATGAGCTCTATAGAACTAATTAAACTCATTACTACAAAATTCTAATCCATTATTAGTCCTTAACTTCTTTACCCTCCTTCCAGTTTGAGTTTCCACCAAAGCTTTCCATTCTTTCAACTTCCCGAATGCATCACTTTTTATAGGACCGGTTAGGGGAGGTTAATACAATCAGTCTCATAAGGATGAGAGATTGAAAACACTTAATAGATCAAATAGGGAATTAGGTTTGAGTATGAGATACAAAGAACACAAGCAAATAAGGAGACAGAACTCAAGAACAATATATATGGTTTTCAAGAATGATGTATATTAATCTCAAGTTCTTTTACAAGTGCTATAATGAATAAAATAAAATACAAAACCTTGAGATAATTTATATTACATCATAGAACCGACTATACTTTGAAAGCCAGTTGGAAACATTAATAGACAACAAAATTAATATAGAATCAAAAGATAGATTGCCTTTTGACTAGTGACTATGACATGTCATAGCTCACATCCTAATATATTATAATAAGAATACAAGTTCATAAAGTAGAAAGTTACAGACTCTAGACCTCAATGTACAGTTGCAAAAGCACGAACTTTTTCACCAACTCATGCAAGTTGGTGAGTCTTCAGAGTTGCAGCAGAAAGTGGGTCAACTTTATACAAAGTACATCCAAGGAAAGCATATTCTCCTCTGTCTTCAGAATAAATCAGTCTTCTTTTCATTTGGCTTTGGAAGACTTTGTCTTTGAAGCTTCAGAAGACTTTATCCTTTGGCTTCTAAAGATTTGGTCTTTGGCTTCGAAAGATTTTAAACTTAGAATATTTTCTGTGTAGAGTGTAAAACCTCCGTAGCAACTTCTACCTTGTACATAGTGCATGAATGTAGGAAGCCTTGGGTTGCTTTGGTTGCATCAGCATTTTTATATAACCTTACAAACTCCCCCTAGACTGATGCTACTAAAACAGAGATGATTGTTCATCAGTTGATAGTCCTTATTAGGTTCAATACCATTCATTTCTTCATCATTTGGTTAGGATCCTTTAGACTTTCATAATACCTTCTCATGTCATGAAGATCATATAGAGGTAGATCAAGCATGTCTTGCCAGAAGTAAACATCTTGACCACCTTAATCTCTAATAACATACCATCTGTCTGATTAGCAACAAAGGTCCAAAATAGAATTTGTCTTCCAGATGTAAGAGGTTATGCTTGAGTAGTAGTTGGTTGAGCAGCCTCTTGTTGTAGTTCCTCAGGATGCTCTGACTCGTCCTGAGGTCTTGAGGGGGATGCCTTTGGCTTCTTCTTGGATACACTCTTTATGACCATCCTTTTCTTCCTCTTTGGTGTCTTTAACTGAGAGAGCTAGTCTTGAGTACCAGGTTGTTCTGTTGTGCCTCTCTTATTTAGGTCCTCTTCCCTCACAGGTTCAGAAGGAGAGAAAGCAGACCCTGCTGTGGAATAGAAGATGAGGTTGGCTGAGATGCAGCGAAGGTCCAGGTTGTGTTATCTGAGTTGGTTCAAACTTAACCTCAAACTCAGGAGAAGTTTGGCTTGGTAGAGTATGCAAGTCCACAAGCTCTCCCTTTTTAGTCTTCTGCTTGATCATTCTAATGTGCTCATCCATAATGGATAGAGACATTGGACCAAGCCTCCTTCCGGAGAATCCATACAGCTTCAAGAAACTCATCATCCTTTGTCTGTCTGCAGAATTCTTTTGACTCTTTTAAATGATGGCTCTTGACTTTGCAGCTTCTTCCCTTATCTTTCTCTTAATAGCCTTTTGTTCTTTAGTGAACTGTTGTTCTAGCTGCTTAAGATATTCAAATTAAATGTACTCATATGAGAAGGGAAGAAGTGCAAATATCTGATAGAGGCCTGAGGCACTCAGATAGTTGATCATGTTTTGTCTGTCAGCCTCTTTATCTACCTGAGGTTGTTCAGTTGCCACAGTCTCTTTCTTAAGACTTTCATGAACTAGGAAGAGGGTATGAGCATGTTTGTAAAGCCTCTTCTGCCTTTTTTCTTCTTTAATTTTGAGGAGAAACTATGCATCCTCTGCCTCCTTCCTCTCCTTTATCAGCTCTAAGTCGGCCAATTTATTCAATTCTTCTAAGGGAAGAGAGATGAGTTCATCTATATTGTAGTTTCGGGTCCTCAAGTAGTTTAATCTAGCAGCCCTCAACTTATCATCTTGAGTGTTTGGCCTTGGGGCTGCTCTGATTGCTACTTCCATGAAGCCTGGAGACCAACTTGAACTCTCTCCCCTTAGCTTCCTCTTCCTTTCTCCTTTCTCCTCCTCAATCTCCTCAGGAGTCATTTTCCTCTTTCCTTTATCATTCACAAGCCTTGGTGACTCAGGGTGGAGAGAGCTTTGACATTTATTGCCTGATTTAGCTATCAGGCTCTAGCTAGAAAGAGGTTGTGAAGCACCTTCACCAGTTTGTACTCACTGAGAGTAAAAGATATTGAAGCAGTTATTTCTATGAAAATGCTCACAGGTTCTATCACTGGGCCTTCAGTCAAGATTTCCCCTTCGAAGTTAGTCATAGGGTCTAACTCAACATCCAGTTAACCAATGACATTGCCTGTTTGAATTTGTCTTCTTCTTTATCTGAATTCTTTAATAATCTAGTCTTGAATCCTCTCAGCCATTCTGTCTGCTTGTCTATGTTGAGTTGGGTTGACAAGTGGCATATTGACTAGAGGGAAACTGTCATATTAATTCAAGGTCTGAAAGTTGAAGACCTCTTGCTGCCTTTGAAATCTATGAAGTGTTAGGGCTCTTCTATCAGTATCATACCTCCATCCTAGTATTTCATTTATAGCTTTGGGTTGACACTGCCCTTGGTATACCATCCTCAAACAGACTTTGTATAAGAGAGTCCACATCAGAGTGAACTTGAGGAGGTTGCTGAGTGTGGATAGTTTCAAGTGAGGGTGGTGAATCCTCAATGTCCATACTCTGAGAAGGACTCCTAGGTTCTATGATTGTGATAACTTCCTCCTCTTTTTGGTAGCATCACCCACTTACATAGGTGAGCTGCAGGTTAAGTGTATCACATCCTCAAGTTCTCGTGTTCCTCGTTGAGTCCTCCTGAAGGGTCTCCTAGCTAGTTGTTCCTTAAGATCAAAAATCTCAAGTTGCTGATCATTGACCCTTCTTTGCAAGGTAGTCACTTGAGATTTCAAGTGACTGACCTTGGAGACTAAATAAGTGCATGTTTCGGTCAGTTTTTGCACCTTTAGTCTGAGGTTCCCCTAATATTTAGTAGAAGAATCACTGGGGATAAGAGAATTGGACCTAAGTCTTATTTTTCATCACCAGCATGTTGTTCTTGGCTGCTGAATTTCCCTTGCATAGTGACAACTTCAATTGAAGTATCAATAGGCTGGGTTGCCATGGTTGAGGTCTTAATGATGTAATCACTTGCAGAAGTGAAGGCCTCTTCCATATGGACCTCTTGAACATGTTTGGGAAGATCCATCTTAGTGGTAGGTGGATGATGTGGGCTAGATATGAGAGAAATAGGAGCACTCATCTCTCTTTGAGAAGGGAAAGATAATAGAGACTCATGGTACTCACTGAGTGTCATATCCTTATCATCATAGAATTCTAGGCTGGGTATTAGTTGGTTTAGATCAAGAGGTTGGGGATGGTAACTTTCCCTTAAAGGTTATTCACTAAAGTGTTGATACTCTAAGTGAAGGCTTAAGGTTTCTTGGGTTATGAGCACTTCAGCCTGAGCATGAGGAAACTCATGACTGATTATTGGTAAGATGGGAGTGGTTTGCTCCTCAGAAGAAGTGGGAGCACTAGTTTCCACTTCCTCATGTATGAGTGGTGATATGGGGGCCTACACAAGTTTAATAACTTGTGCAGGGGTTCGTTTGAATTTTCTCTGGTAGATGATGGTTATTTATGGCTGTATGAGTTGTCTTGAAGTGGAAGGCGTGAGTTTAACACTAGCTGGTGCTACTAGGTAGTCACCTTAAGCAATGAGCTCTAATATTTTTAGGACTAGGGTTGTTTCTACCACTGAGAAGCCCACTGTTGGCTTTCTCATAGTTTTAAAAATGTCAGGCTTTATCTATTCTAATTTTAGAATATTGCATGTTCCCTTTAACTGTGAGCCCAGTTCACAGTTAAGAATGTGCTAGACATATCTAGGGAACATGTAATACTCTAAGGTTTCCAAGTTTGCAAGTAAATTAGTGTACACAAATTGAGAGTACTGGAACTTAACCCCATGAACCATCCCATGGACTATAAAAGAAAGGTATTCTGGAATTTGGTCCCATCCTCTATGTTTATTGGACAAGCTGTGGATGATGACATGGAGGAGGTACTTCCATTGAGAGGAAATCTTCCCTTTTCTGAAGATTCTGACTGAGAAATCACCTTTATAGCCCATCTGCTCAAAAAATTAGTTAACATTAGATTTGGGAGAGGACAATTCACCTTCTGTATCATCCAGCTGAAGATGAGTGTTTATGGAAGCTTGAGTTCTGAAGATTGTCCTTCTCTATAATATCGCAGATAGTGCCTTCTCCCCATCCATGGTGACCTCTTGGTAGGTTCTCCAAAAGTCCAAAAGTTGATCATCATAGAGTGGAGTATCAATGGTGAGGGAGGTGAAGTAGTTAGATAGAGAAAGAAATTAAGCGGCAAACCTCTGAAAAACTTAGATCTTCCTTAGAGTTCAACAGAGCAACTTGATTGTGTTGCCTGTGAAGATGAATGGAAAAATCAAGTTGGTTTCTGCGGTCAAGATTGGCTAGTTATGGTAGCTTTGAGTTAAAGAAACATAAGAAAAAAGGTGGTGAGGGGGTCAAGTTAGGTTAGAGAAGTTACAGATGAAGAAGATAGTGAAAGAGGGGGAACCGCTAGGTATATTTATATGAAATAGAATTGAGACAAAGTTAATGTAAAAGAATAAACTTTGAAAACGGAATGTCGGTCCCACCTCCGAGAAAGTGCCCAAAAAGATAGTTTTCTTGGAAGTCGAAATTCTTCCGAAGGCATTTTTGTCTTCGGAAAGCCAAAATTTGACTTCGAAATATATTGCTTAGCTTTGTGAAAATTAGCTTCGCAAGAAAAATTACTTAAGTATTTTCTCTTCCGAGACATATTTGATTTTAAAAAATATTAAAACTTGAGATTTTGCTTATTTCTAAGGAAACAAATCTTCCGAGATATAATTGCTTTCAAAAGAAATTTTGTCTTCAAATACAAATAAGTACTTAGAAGAATAGTTTGGCTTTGGAAGAAATATCAGCGTTTCTTCAGAAGGTATTTAATGACTCAAAATTCTTTCAAATACAATCTTAATATCTTCCGAAATAAAATATATTTAAAATTTTTAAAATTCTAAGGAATATCATTTTGAAAAGATTTTCTCCCAATATAAACTGGGCTTATGTAGATGATTGTTTTAGACAACTTAGGACACACAGTTACTTTTAGAAATAATATTGAATTAAGTTTTAAGAAAATCTAATCAAGGTTAATCATCCTAATAACTGGTACAAGATATTTAAATCTTTATTCTTTAAAAGACTTTGTGAACAGATCAGCATATTGTTAATTTATGTTAACTTTGACTAGTTTTATCAATCCCTTTTCATAATTATCTCTAATTAGATGATACCTGATGCTGATGTGTTTAATCCTTGAGTGCTGCACATGATTCTTTATGATAGAGATAGAATTGTTGTTGTCTATGTGGATGGGATCTCTTTGAAATTGTATCCATAGTCCAGCATCTAATTCTGAATCCAAAGCATTTGAGCATAGCAAGTAGTAGCAACAATGTAATCAGCTTCAGCAGTTGATACAGATACATAGGATTGTTTCTTACATTGCCATGAGACTATCCTTCCATCAAGAAATTAACATCCCCAGATGTAGACTTTGCAGTCATGTTGCAGCCACTATAGTCACTATTTGTATAGGCATACAAATGAAAGTCAGAATTTTTTGGATACCAAAGGCCTAGCTTAGTAGCACCATTGAGATACCTAAGAATCCTTTTGACAGCAACCAGGTGTGACATCTTAGGGTTGCCTTGATATCTTACACAAAAACATGTAGCAAATATAATATCAGGCCTGCTGGCTGTAAGATACATGAGAGACCTAATCATAGCCCTATAAAGATGTTCATCTACACACTCCCCCTCAAGATCAGGTCCAAGGGAGTGGATTCTGGCTATAGGTGTCTTTGCAACCTTAAAATCAGTCATGTTAAATCATGTAAGTATGTCATGTATATACTTTGACTAACTTATGCAAATGCCATTGTCAACCTGCTTCACTTAAATTCCTAGAAAAAAATTGAGTTCCCCAATGGCACTTATTTCAAATCTATTCTTCATCAGCCTCTCAAAGTCTTTGCAGAGCTTTGGATTAGTTGACCCAAAGATAATGGCATCTACATATATTTGAACCAGTATTAAGTCATTTCATGTTTCTTTAATGAAGAGAGTTCCATATATAGTACATCTCTTGTAGTCATGCTGATAGAGATACTGAGATAGTGTCTTATACCACTTCCTTAGAGCTTGGTGCAGCCCATAAAGAGCTTTATCAAGCTTGCAGACATAATCAGGATGATCTGGGATCTACAAAGCCACGTGATTGTTTAACATACACCTCTTCATCAATCACCCAATATAAGAAAGCACACCTTGACATCAAGTTGGTAGACCTTGAAGTCCTTGGACGCAGCAAATTTCAAGAATATCCTAACAGTTTCAAGTCTTGCTACAGAAGTAAAAACATCAGTGTAGTCAATTCCATCTTCTTGTGTGTACCCTTAAACAATTAGTCTTGCCTTGTTCTTGATGACAAGTCCTCTATCATCCTTCTTGTTCCTAAAAACCCACTTGGTTCCTATGATAGTCTTCCCTTGAGGGAGAGGATATAGGTTCCACACCTTCTGTCTCTTAAATTAAAGAAGCTCCTCTTGCATTGCTTCAACCTAACTTTCATCCTTCAAAGCCTCGTCAACTTTCTTTGGCTCTATCTGATATAAGAAGCAAGAGTATAGACAAACATTTTTGTCATGGGTTTGTCCTCTTGTTCTCACCCCTTAATCAACATTTCCAGTGATATTTATGGTGGGATATGACTTGTGGATCCTAATGTAAGGGATCACAACAAGTTGATTTGACAAATTTATATTTATAAAGTTTAGATCTGGCAATGAAGTGTCTCCTACCACATCAGCACACTTCATTTATGTCACACCCCCGCTGATAGCGGAAACACGGGGAATGTGAGCTAGACGGGATCGTCATAACACATGGTATGAATAGAGTAGCAATAATAGTATGATGACAAGCGCGTCATGACGATACCCGATCACAAACGGAGACTTGTGTCGTGTATAATCAATGTTCACGACAGCATAGCCATAAGCATAAGATGATCATATAAACATTAATAACAACTTGCATTGTAAATTCCCATAACTCGGGAACAGGTGTACAATGTACAAGTTTGAGCAAACAAGATATTCTAACGGTTAATGTTCACAAAAGCGTAGTTCTCCAAAATATGTCCTAGGGTCTCCTCTAAAAGGCAGCACTCCTAGATCTTCAGTTCTCATTGTTACCTGAAAAATATGCTCAAAAATGTCAACAAT
>BJCO01466657.1:0-11117 GCA_018326465.1 Flaveria floridana
TAAAATACTACAAGAACTTGTATAATATCATATATTTAATATTGGTGGTATGTTAATGATGTATCATGTAGTTAGTGCTTGCGTTAAAGAATTCGTTACGGGTAAAATATCAATTTACACGATTAGGCTTATTTTTAACTTTAAGCTTTTTAAATTTATTAAATTTGCAATCTCAAATATTTTGAAACACTTTAAAGTATTTATTAGTACACATATATTAATTATCACCAACGCTCGTGTGTGCCGGTAGTATCGTATGCGAAAATGGTAATTACGCCGAATCACCGATGCATGAAATGTTATGCATGAAATTTTGTAATGTATGAAATGAAGTCAAATAATTAGAACGCAATTGAAACTCACATAAAATATGTATGGTTATGACTAAGTCAGGTCAGGTATTGACCTGAAATATGTATGGTTGGTGAATGAAGTGCTTGCATGCCTTATAGCCTTACACCCTTTTAGCATGGGTTTTTGGAATATTGATGTATCATCTTATTGACAAGGATGGATGAGATGGAGCACTCCACTTGTGGTAATGGGGTTAGGTCCCTTTAATCAACATCAAAAGAGCTTCATAAAAAAAGCAAGTCTTGAACTTTTAGTAAAATTCCACAACATTTCCAAGAAATCTTGGAAAGAAGGAGGGTGGGGGGACGACCAAAGAGATAAAAATGGGGTTTTTGTTTTATTTTTTTAGTATTCTAGGGTATTTGGGTGGTATTTGTTGCACTATTTGTATTTTTACATATTTTTATATTTTTACTTTTTAGTTTTTTAATATAAATTAAAATACAACAAGAACTTGTATAATATCATATATTTAATATTGGTGGTATGTTAATGATGTATCATGTAGTTAGTGCTTACGTTAAAAGAATTCGTTACAGGTAAAATATCAATTTACACCATTAGGCTTATTTTTAACTTTAAGCTTTTCAAATGTATTAAATTTGGAATCTAAAATATTTTGAAACACTTTAAAGTATTTCTTAGTACACATATATTAATTATCACCAACGCTCGTGTGTGCTGGTATTATCGCGTGCGAAAATGATTATTACGCCGAATCACCGATGCATGAAATGTTATACATGAAAGGTTATGCATGAAATTTTGTAATGCATGAAATGACGTCAAATAATTAGAACGCAATTGAAACTCACGTAAAATATATATGATTATGACTAAGTCGGGTCGGGTATTGACCTGAAATTTGCCGGTTGTCACATACTCCCCATGTTAGAAAGAATTTCGTTCCGAAATTCAGTTAGTGTCTTCTGTAGTCGCTAAGGTTTTAAACAGGTAAGGGTATTTGAGTTTCATTTGATCCTCATGTTCCCAGGTAAATTTTGGTCCTCGTGTTCCCAGGTAAATTTCGATCCTCGTCTAGAATTCCACCGGACCTTCACGATGGGGATACGACTTTGTTTCATCCTCTTCACTTCTCGATCCATGATCTCAATAGGTTTCTCAACAAAATGGAGTTGATCATCGATCTGAACTTTGTCAAGTGGTATAACTAAGGTTTCATCTGACAAGCACTTCTTCAGATTTGACATATGAAAAATGTCATGAACACTACGAAGTCCTTGAGGTAGCTTGAGTTTGTACGCTACGGGACCAATCCTTGCCAGGATTTCAAATGGTCCAATGTATCTAGGGTTTAGTTTACCACGTTTACCAAAATGAATAACTCCTTTCCAAGGTGAGACCTTAAGTAGAACTTTATCTCCCACTTGGAATTCTAGTGGTTCGCGTCGCACGTCGGCGTAGCTTTTCTGACAGTCATGCGTGACTTTGAGGTGGTTCTGAATCTGGGTGATCTTTTCAGTTGTCTCGTTTATGATCTCAGGACCAGTAAGTTGACTATCACCTACCTCAATCCAACATAATGGTGATCAACAATTCCTTTCATATAGTGCTTTGATAGGTGCAGCCTTAATACTAGTGTGATAATTGTTATTATAAGAAAATTCAGCTAAAGGTAGATAAGTATCCTAAAGGTATCCGAAGTTTATCACACAAGCTTTAAGCATGTCTTCCAATATTTGGATAGTCCTTTCTCTCTGACCATCTATTTGTGGGTGGTATGCGGTACTCATGTCCGATCGTGTACCCAAGGCCTTTTGTAATGATTGCAAGAATCTAGAGGTGAATCGACCGTCTCAATCAGAGATGATGGAGATTGACACACCATGTCTTGAGACAACCTTCTTAAGAGTGATCCTGGTCAACTGTTCCATTTTATCAGTTTCTTTAATTGGTAGGAAATGTGCAGACTTTGGTAATCGGTCCACAATTACCCAAATCGTATCGCACCTGGTAGATGTCTTGGATAGTTTTGTTATGGAATCCATGGAAATCTGTTCCCATTTCCATTGTGGAATTTCTGGTTCATGCAGTAGTCCTGATGGCTTCTGATATTCTGCCTTAACCATTGAACATGTGAGGCACTTGCTAACATAGGTGGCTATGTCAGCTTTCATGTTAGGCCACCAGTATAACTCCTTCAAGTCCTGATACATCTTATCAGAGCCTGGATGGATAGAGTATCTGGATTTATGGGCCTCGCTCATCACAAGATCCCTCAAGTTTCCAAAATTTGGTACCCAAATTTGATTCATGAAGTAGCGAGCTCTATCAGACTTGATCTCAAATTGTTTATCCATGCCGTGAAAAGATTCTTCCTTCAAATTTTGTTCCTTTAGTGCTTCAGGATTGAGCATCACGAATTTGAGTAGTTAGACTCGTATGGATCGTCATTCCCAACGCTCGCACTCGTAAGGTTTTGGTTCGTTCCTTCCTGCTCAAAGCATCTGCTACAACATTCGCCTTACCAGGGTGATAGCGAATCTCGCAATCATAGTCGTTTAGGAACTCAACCCACCTGCGTTATCTCATGTTCAGTTCCTTTTGATCGAAGATGTGTTGAAGGCTTTTATGGTCGGTGAATACAGTACACTTGGTACCATATAAATAGTGTCGCCAAACCTTTAGTTCAAACACGACAGCTCCTTGTTCGAGGTCATGAGTAGTGTAAATTTTCTCATGCACTTTCAATTGTCGAGAAGCTTAAGCAATAACTTTATTGTGTTGCATTAGGACACAGCCAAGTCCTTGTCGTGATGCATCACAGTACACCACAAAACCATTAGTTCCCTCTCGTAGGGACACAATCGGTGCACAACATAGTTTTTTCTTCAATAATTGAAATGACGCTTCCTATTTATCACCCCAATCGAACTCCTGTATTTCTGGGTTAAAGTCGTCAACGGTTGGGCTATTTTGGAGAAATTTTCAATGATGCGCCGGTAATAACCTGCAAGTCTTAGGAATTGTCGCACCTCGGTTGTAGTCTTTGGTGCTTCCCAGTTCTTAATGAACTATATCTTGGATAGGTCAACATGTATTCCCTTCTCGTTAACCACATGCCCAAGAAATTGCACTTCTCGGATCCATAAGTTGCATTTTGAGAATTTTGCGTACAACTTCTTGTTCCTAAGTAGTTCCAAGATTAACCTTAAATGTTGTTCATGCTCATCCTTGGTTCGTGAGTATATCAAAATGTCATCGATGAAGATGATCACGAATTTTTCCAAGTAGGGTTTGCACAGTCTATTCATAAGATCCATGAATATGGCTGGTGCATTGGTCAACCCAAATGGCATGACCATGAACTTGTAGTGACCATAGCGAGTTCAGAAAGCGGTCTTAGGGACATCCTCCTCTTGGATTCGTAATTGGTGGTATCCTGAACGTAAATCAATTTTTGAGTAATAGCTAGAGACTTGAAGTTGATCGAATAAGTCATCCATTCGTTGAAGTGGATACCGATTCTTGATAGTGAGTTTGTTTAATTCTTGATAGTCAATACACATTCAGAATGATCCATCCTTCTTCTTGACAAACAAGACCGGAGCTCCTAGGGTGAGAAACTCGGCCTTATGAATCTGTTATCTAACAATTCTTGCAATTGAGTTGTCAACTCCTGCATCTCTGATGGTGCTAGTCGGTATGGTGATCATGCTTCTAGAGCAGCTCCAGGTACCAAGTCAATTAGAAATTCGACTTGTCTTTGGGGTGGAAGTCTGAGCAAGTCCACGGGAAAGACTTCCGGGTAGTCTCGCACGATAGGTATGTCCTCAATTCTTTTCATCTCTGCTTGCTTCTCTACCACGTGTGCGAAGATTGCATGATAGCCTTTTCGTAAGTACTTTCGGGCCTTCATACACGTAATGATCCTTAGCATAGCACCACACTTTTCTCCTTGAATTGATATTGTCTCTCCACTCGAAAGTGGAATGCGAATAATTTTGTTACGACAAACGATTTCTACTTGATTTTTCGACAACCAATCCATGCAAATAATGATATTAAAACTCCCTAGTGTCACAGGTAGTAAATCTATGTTGAACGAGTAATCCGCCAAATTTAGAATACATCCTTGTATGATTTTGTGGGTTTCGATTAGCTTACCGTTAGCTAATTCTACTATATACTTAGAAGTCATATATGTGGGAGCAATTCCAAGCAGTGAACTAAACTCACTAGACACAAAACTCCTATCGGCACCCGTATCAAATAAAATAAAGGCATAGTGATTGTTTACGAGGAACGTACCCGTGACAATGTTCGGGTCCTGTCGAGCTTCTCCGGCTCTAATCACAAAAGCTCGACCGCGTGCGTTGTTTCCACCGGTCTATTTTAGATTTGGGCAATCCTAACGAAAGTGTCCAACAACTCCACATTCAAAACATCCCTGATTGTTTTCTATTTTGGGGGTAGGGTTCGCCTTGTGACAATCCTTAGTCGCATGACCAAAACGCTTACATTTCTGACACATAGAGTCCACACATGCGCCCACATGATGGAAGTTGCTATTGTTACACTTAGGTAGGGTTCCAGCATACCCACCTTTTGCTTTCTTCTCAGATGGGCCAGCAGTGAAAGCCCTAACAACTTCTTGTTTGTTTTGAGTTTGATGTAGAGCATTCCTGCCATGGTTATTGTCCCACTTCCTCTTGTTATCATAACTCCTTTCTACCACAGTCTTTTTCACAAACACTCCCTGACGCACGGCTTGATCAGTCAAATCATGAGCTATTCTGACAGCTTCTTGGATGGTGGCTAGCTTGGATGAGGTCACCATACTTTGGATTTGGGGTGCAAGGACCCAGATATACCTTTCTATCTGCTTGAATTCTAGGTTAACCATATGAGGGCATAAGTGAGCAAGGTCATGAAATTGAGTGGTATAGTTTGTCACTTCCGCGTCCTTCATGATGTGGTTCTAGAATTCTACCTCAAGCTTTTATAATTCATTCCGAGGGCAGTACTCGTCAATCAGCATCTGTTTCAACTCATCCCAGGTGATTTGATAAGCAGCATCAATACCCAGGGTCTGGGCATGAGCATTCCACTAAGTGAGTGCTTGATCGTCAAAGGTACATATGGCAAATTTCGTCTTGTTCTCCTCGGCATAGTTACTGATTCATTAAACTGGCTCCATCTTCTCAAAGCAACGGACCAAGCTAACAGCTCCTTCTTACCATGAAAATTAAGCAGCTTACAATTCAGAAAGGTCTTGTGAGAGCATCCCTTGGCATTGGCATCAGATCCTGTGTTGTAGGTTTACTTATATTAATAAGAATTAAACATTAACAATGACCCTTTCTATCTCAAGTATTTAATTACGCCATATATTATGATGCCTCCTGTGCCACTTCTATTTCCTCCATTCACCTCAGATCCTCCTTCACTACGGTTCGCTTCGTGCTATGCGATGGTATCTGCTCCTCGTTGTGCCACTAATTGCTTGATCGCTACTGCTGTCATGGGAGTACCGCTTCCCACGTTGGTTCGGATGTTTCTTCTTCGTGGTGGCATGTTTCTTCAAATCATAATGATAAGTAAGGTAAGACAATATGTAATGATGTCAAACACATGTGCACCAATAGTAAACAATCATAATACCAAACAATCACACAATATAAAAGATAACATAACTTGAAATAAATTGTACAAAATACAAAGTATTTTTAAGAGTACATGCTACTACAACCAAGTTAATATCCAAATATTACGTGAGCACAACCCGCTTATGATAGGGAATCAATGAAATGAGCGGAGTAAATATGCCTGTCTGCACTGCTGGCATGGCAATTAGTACACATACAGCTGCCAGTGCGGTGGATGCCTCCATGCGTCCCTCCAGCGCAACCACCCTTTGCTCTCCCGCTGCTGCGCGCTTCTCAATCACCATCGCCCTCTGCTCTGTAGCATCCATCCTCTGTTTTAGCACCACCATCTCAAGCTATACACCAATAATCCTGTCATGCATCGTATGTAACACCTAGTCATCGAGGTAGCTGTCCTCCTCGATAGATAGTAGTAGGCACTCTATGTCTTCCACATCGATGGTCTCCTGTACTCCAGTAAGTTTGGCACGTATTTCATGTATCTGCTGATCGTGTCTTGCAGAACGTGCCACTAATAGGGGTACGATAAGCTACATTGGCTCCCGAGTGAGTGGCATCGGTCGTGGGGCACGTGATGACTCACCCACCTCAAAGGTAGAGGGAGTACCCTCTCTGTCCCTCCACTCATCCAACCGGATAGGCATCCATTCCTACCGACGAATATCGATCCTTCACCTTTTAGGCGTAGGCTCCGGGGTACGGTTACGTGTAGGTGCAGTAGGGTGGATCGGGATACAAACCTGATTCCCAGGTGTGTGCGCATAAAGTGCACTTCTAGGATGGGTCCGATATCTGCGGTATGATGGTTGGGGTAATATCGGATCGATGTCACGGTGGGCATCTATTGCCACTGTCTTAGGAATAGTGGCTACAGGGGCGGGGTCAACGGGCTCAGGAGTGAGATCACGAGGGTCAGTGTCAGGAATCTGGGAAGTCGGGTAAGTAGGATGTGAGGCTGAATCAGTACGCTGGGGGGTCGGGTCAACTGGCCGTGAAATAGAGTCAACAGATCAGGGAATGGCCTCAGTAGGCTCTGGATTGGAATCCACTGGGTCAGTATCAGCTGTCTGTGAGACAGAATTAGTGGTCTCAGAATCAAGGTCAATTACCTTGGTATCGGCTGACTGTGGGGGAAGGGTGTCTGCTCGCTCAGGGGTTGGGTCAACTGGCTGAGCATCAGTGGCCGTGTGGCTAGGCTCAAGTGGTGGCTCGGTATATATGTGTGACTCGGTCAAGGCATAGCCATCGGCATCAACGGTCCAATGATGTGTGTGACCCCTGGAATAAGCTTACCGTTTGCTAATTCTACTATATACTTAGAAGTCAAATATGTGGGAGAAATTCCAAGCAGCGAACTAAACTCACTAGACACAAAACTCCTATCGGCACCCGTATCAAATAAAATAGAGGCATAGTGATTGTTTATGAGGAACGTACCCGTGACAATGTTCGGGTCCTGTCGAGCTTCTCCGGCTCCAATCACAAAAGCTCGACCGCGTGCGTTGTTTCCACCGGTCTATTTTAGATTTGGGCAATCCTTACGAAAGTGTCCAACAACTCCACATTCAAAACATCCCCGATTGTTTTCTATTTTGGGGGTAGGGTTTGCCTTGCCACAATCCTTAGTCGCATGACCAAAATGCTTACATTTCTGACACATAGAGTCCACACATGCGCCCACATGATGGAAGTTGTAATTGTTACACTTAGGTAGGGTTCCAGCATACCCGCCTTTTGCTTTCTTCTCAGATGGGCCAGCAGTGAAAGCCCTAAAAACTTCTTGTTTGTTTTGAGTTTGATGTGGAGCATTCCTACCATGGTTATTGTCCCACTTCCTCTTGTTATCATAACTCCTTTCTACCACAGTCTTTTTCACAAACACTCCCAGACGCACGGCTTGATTAATCAAATCATGTGCTATTCTGACAGCTTCTTGGATGGTGGCTGGCTTGGATGAGGTCACCATACTTTGGATTTGGGGTGCAAGGACCCAGATATACCAATCTATCTGCTTGAATTCCAGGTTAACCATATGAGGGCATAAGCGAGCAAGGTCATGAAATTGAGTGGTGTAGCTTGTCACTTCCGCGCCCTTCATGGTGTGGTTCTAGAATTCTACCTCAAGCTTTTATAATTCATTCTGAGGGCAGTACTCGTCGGTCAACATCTGTTTCAACTCATCCCAGGTGATTTGATAAGCAACATCAATACCCAGCGTCTGGGCATGAGCATTCCACCAAGTGAGTGCTTGACCGTCAAAGGTACATATGGCAAATTTCGTCTTGTTCTCCTCGGCATAGTTACTGATTCGCTAAACTGACTCCATCTTCTCAAAGTAACGGACCAAGCTAACAGCTCCTTCTTACCACGAAAATTAAGCGGCTTACAATTCAGAAAGGTCTTGTGAGAGCATTCCTTCGCATTGGCATCAGATCCTGTGTTGTAGGTTTAATTATATAAATAAAAATTTAACATTAACAATGACCCTTTCTATCTCAAGTCTTTAATTACGCCATATATTATGATACCTCCTGTGCCACTTTCATTTCCTCCAATCACCTCAGATCCTCCTGCACTACGGTTCGCTTCGTGCTGTGCGATGGTATCTGCTACTCGTTGTGCCACTAATTGCTTGATCGCTGCTGCTGTCATAGGAGTACCGCTTCCCACGTTGGTTCGGATGTTTCTTCTTCGTGGTGGCATGTTTCTTCAAATCATAATGATAAGTAAGATAATACAATATGTAATGATGTCAAACACATGTGCACCAACAGTAAACAATCATAGCAACCAAACAATCACACAATATAAAAGATAACATAACTTGAAATAAATTGTACAAAATACAAAGTATTTTTAAGAGTACATGCTACTATAACCAAGTTAATATCCAAATATTACGTGAGCACAACCCGATCATGATAGGCAATCAATGAAATGAGCGAGTAAATATACCAGTGTGTATTGCTATCATGGCTATTAGTACACGTACAGCTGCCAGTGCGGTGGATGCCTCCATGCGTCCCTCCAGCGCAACCACCCTCTGCTCTCCCGCCGCTGCGCGCTGCTCAGCAACCATCGCCCTCTGCTCTGTAGCATCCATCCTCTGTGTTAGCACCACCATCTCAAGCTATACACTAATAATCCTGTCATGCATCGTATGTAATGCCTAGTCATCAAGGTAGCTGTCCTCCTCGATAGATAGTAGTCGGCACTCTATGTCTTCCACATCGATGGTCTCCTGTACTCCACTAAGTTTGGCACGTATTTCATGTATCTGCTAATCGTGTCTTGCAGAACATGCCACTAATAGGGGTACGATAAGCTACACTGGCTCCCGTGTGAGTGGCATCGGTCGTGGGGCACGTGATGACTCACCCACCTCAAAGGTAGAGGGAGTACCCTCTATGTCCCTCCACTCATCCAACCAGATAGGCATCCATTCCTATCGACGAATATCGATCCTTCGTCTTTTAGGCGTAGGCTCGGGGGTACGGTCACGAGTAGGTGCAGTAGGGTGGATCGGGATACGAACCTGCTTCCCAGGTGTATGCGCATAAAGTGCACCTCTAGGATGGGTCCGATATCTGCAGTATGATGGTTGTGGTAACGTCAGATCGACGTCACGGGGGCATCTATTGCCACTGTCTCAGGAACAGTGGCTACAGGGGCGGGGTCAACAGGCTCAGGAGTGAGATCATGAGGGTCAGTGCCAGGAATCTAGGAAGTTGGGTAAGTAGGATGTGAGGCTGAATCAGTATGCTGGGGGGTCGGGTCAACTGGCCGTGAAATGGAGTCAACAGATCAAGGAATGGCCTCAGTAGGCTCTGGATTGGAATCCACTGGGTCGGTATCAGCTATCTGTGAGACAGAATTAGTGGTCTTAGAATAAAGGTCAACTACCTTGGTATCGGCTGACTGTGGGGGAAGGTTGTCGGCTCGCTCAGGGGTTGGGTCAACTGGCTGAGTATCAGTGGCCGTGTGGCTAGGCCCAAGTGGTGGCTCGGTATATATGTGTGACTCGGTCAACGGGATAGCCATCGGCATCAACGGTCCAATGATGTGTATGACCCCTGGAATAAGCTCCTCAGTGAGGATGGCATGAAACTTGGGTCCAGGCATCCACCAATACGTCCCGGGGGGAGGGGGAGGTAACCCAGAATATCAGGCTGTGGGTGTGGCCTTATTAGTGTCATGAATGAGGTTTGGAGTAGGAGCGGGGACAGTAGTAGGAGAAAGTACAGGGGTCTTGCCCTCGGTGGGGTCAGTAGGATGGTGCACGACGTCGAGCGTAGGGGTCGGGACGGCAGACGTAGATCCTGTGGATGAGGTCGGAGATGTCGGCTCATACTCCTCATCTGATAAAAAACGCAGATCAACATCGATGCATACGATATTTCTATGATAAGGCAACACACAAATACAATTAACATAAGTAAGGTTAATGCAAATGTACTAAGGTAATGCATCGAGCTACGGTCATAGTCTAGGCTCACTAAATGCAACCTAATTCCCTATAACAATGGCTCTGATACCAATCTGTCACACCTCAAACCACAGCGGTTTCCCGCGGGGTGCGAACGTCACGATGTCATAGTCATTGGTTGACCACTACATGGTTTTGTAAAACATACGCCTCAAATAAGTTTAAGATACATAATTGTTTCAAAGTTAAATTAAAGAAACAATAGCAACAAGGTAAATTGTTTTCAAAACATGACAAATACGAAAATGAATGTCCCAAACATCAAGAATGGCCCTAAACATGAGATGATCCATGCTAGCTTAACTTGGTGCATCTCTCAATTACCTGAGAAAACATGCATGAAAAATATGTCAACATAATGTTGGTGAATTCACAGGTTTTAAGTAATCATAAATAATGTAAAGGACCACAAAACTTTCTATGATTTGATTGTTGTACGTACAATGTTACAAATTATATAAGCGCCGCAACCGAAGCTAGACTGTAACTGTAATAAATTGCCCCTACCCGTGCCTACCGTAAGCACAGGGGTGAACAGGCTAATAATGCATCCGTTTAGACCTCCAGTCAAGGTTAGGGTAATTAACCCAGGTGGGGGTAGTCAAACCCAATAGTACTATCCATGATTACCTCGCTTTGGGAAATAA
>BJCO01466662.1:0-11502 GCA_018326465.1 Flaveria floridana
GCCTGAAAACTCAAAAACACTAATGACGAACGATAACTCCGGCATCCACCACCAACAACAAAACGGTGGTGTAACGGCAGTTTTAACATCTAAGCCCCCGAACACCACCACTCACCACCGTCAGATCACCACCACTAACTCCGACGACCAATAATAATGGCAGCAGCATCACTTCCTTACGCTCACGTCGACTGTAGCTTGCGAGCTCTCTCCGGTCAAGCAGAGGGATACGGTCGCTTCGCCGTTGGTGGACTTCAAGGAGATCTGTATCACGTTACAACGCTGTCAGGTGAGTGTAATTGATCATCACATTCGACTCTGTTGGATAAAGTGACCGATTTTGCAATCGATCTGTTAGGTAATTAGGGTTTTGTGATGTAGAATGAACAATTTCGCAATTGATTTGTTAGATGATTATAATTTGTGATGTAGATTGAATGATTTCACGATCGATTTGTTAGATAATTTGGGTTGGTGATGTAGAATGAACGATTTCGCAATCGATTGGTTAGGTAATTAAGGTTTGTGATGTAAAATGAACGATTTTGCAATCGTTTTGTTGGATAATTACGGTTTTGTGACGTAGAATGAACGATTTTGCAGTTGATTTGTTGGATAATTACGTTTTTGTGATGTAGAATGGACTATTTCGCAATCTATTTGTTGGATAATTACGGGTTTGTGATGTAGAATGAACGATTTCGCAATCGATTTGTTAGATGATTATGGTTTGTGATATAGAATGAAAGATTTCACAATCGATTTGTTAGATAATAATGGTTTGTGATATAGAATGAACGATTTCGCAGTCTTGTTAGATAATTATGATTTATGATATAGAATGAACGATTTCACAATCGATTTGTTAGATAATTATGGTTTGTGATATAGAAGGAACGATTTTGCAATCGATTTGTTAGATAATTGATTAATGTTTTAGATTTTGAGGCGATCGTCCAATCAACTCGATTATCAACTATTCAGCTTGTTTGAAGCTCATTTGTGTGTTTCATTCTGAGATGATTGATGTTTCATCTGTAATTAGGGGTTTTAACAAAAATCAATGTACAATGGTTTGATTTGAAACATGGTGTGTGAATTATGATTGTATGAAAAGCTTTGAATCTGTTGTAGATGATGGGCCGGGGTCGCTGCGATTTGGATGTCGAAAGAAAGAACCTCTGTGGATTGTTTTTGAAGTTTCGGGTACGATCGAACTTTCATCTCATTTGAGTGTATCATCTTACAAGACCATCGATGGGCGGGGCCAAAAGGTTAAGTTGACAGGCAAGGGGCTTAGGCTTAAAGAATGTGAACATGTGATCATATGCAACTTGGAGTTTGAAGGCGGTAGAGGACATGATGTAGATGCAATTCAAATCAAGCCTAATTCGAGACACATTTGGATTGATCGTTGTAGCCTCAAGGACTATGCAGACGGATTAATTGATATTACCCGCGAAAGCACAAATATTACCATTTCACGGTAAGTACTCTAGGGCATTTGGTGATGCATTTTGAAACTAATTATGTGATATGAAATTATCAAACCAGATAATCAGTTGTGAAAATACGTAATGGGAGGCTGTTTGGATATGTTTATATTGTATGAAGTTGTTTCAGTGAGATAATCAGTTGTTTGACATTTTTTATAAACTCTAATTATTTGAGGAGTACAGTTTTCTTATAACTACTCCTATTTGGGGGTGACAGTTCTGGAATGATCCAAAACATGTAATGATAATAACCAGGTTGTGGAATAACCAGGTTGTGGGTTGTCGTATTTAACCCGTTTATATTGGGTCGTGTTTGCGTTGACATGTTTTACCTGTTTAGTTACATAGACGTCCCGTTTACCCCATTAATATAGACGAGCCAAACAATTTGGCGGGTTGTGATAAAGTTGTAAACGTGCTAAACATGTTTGAGGATTGTAGGTCATAAAAGCATTGGCAGATCAAACTGTTTAATCAAATGGTTGACAGGTTGATTCAAGTGTGTTCGGATTATTGTTGATATTTTCGGCACGAATAAATACACGGATCCGGGTTCAACCTGAACCTGCTAAACTTACATGATTCACACCCCTAATCCTATTTAGTTTCACTGTACACTAAAAACTGATTATTTGCAACTTGAAAATGCAATAAACAGAGAACCATTTCCATCATGCAAATCCTACACATCCCTAGTATATGACACATTTGTTTTGCAAGGATCTAACTATACTAAACTTCTTATTTTGTGCATGCAGTTGCCACTTTTCAAACCATGACAAAACAGTGCTTATCGGAGGTGATGCTTCCAACTGTGGTGACAGATGTATGTGTGTCACTATTCACCATTGTTTCTTTGATGGAACCCGACAACGCCATCCTCGTGTCAGGTTTGCTAAAGTACATCTGTATAACAATTACACCAGAAAGTGGGGCATATATGCCGTCAGCGCCAGCGTTGAGTCACAGGTCAAATTGCTGCAGATTCGCAGAAGATTACTTAAACTTATGTTTTTCTATAGATGTTCTTAGATCATATATGTAACTATGGTACAACTTACTGATTGTTTCTGTTCAGATATACTCACAATGCAATATCTACGAAGCGGGTCAGAAGAAGGTGGCGTTCAAATACCTTACTGAGAAGGTAAGTTCATATCCATTCTCCTGATTCTTTCACAGTTAGTACATAATTACCGTAAGATCGTATTATGTTGTGCAGGCGGCTGACAAGGAGGAGGCATGCACGGGCTGCATTATATCCGAGGGTGATTTTTTTATGGATGGTACTAAATCAGGCTTATTAGAACCAACAGCAACAAGTAACATGTTTCATCCGAGCCAATACTACCAGACATGGACGGTTGTACCTGCAACAAACGAGCTCAAACATGTTCTCCAGCATTGTGCAGGACGGCAAGACGTTCCACGCCCACTTGGCCAGTAAGCTGTTGCATAGTTTATATATGCGTGTATAGATACGCCGTATATGAAGTACATATAGTTGCTATTTGTTCTATTACTTATTCTGAGAAAACCTTTCATACTCTTAAGTTATAATCCTAAACATATTAAGCTCTGTAATTTGGTATGTCTAGCATCCAAAAAATGTATTTTCTATATTTCTGTAATATATTTTCAAATTTTTTTTGTTTTATATTTCTGTAATACATTTTCATATGTTAACGCTCTTATAGTCTTTTGATGTCAATATTCAAATCCGACTCGATAAAACTTGAAATTCGAACCAAACCAAATTCAAGTCGAACCCAACTTTTGTGATCTTTGTGAATCTCTGTAGTGGCCAGCTTTGTGAACCCAAATTGTATGGTGCCTTTATCTTTTGTATCTAGCTCCTGCTAGTATTTGTTTTCTCAAATAAAGTTTTCAGTCGTTAATAAAAAAATGTTTGTGATCTGATGATGGTATTAACAATTTTTACACATATTTACTAGAATAACCATTAGCCTAAAAAACTTATTTTGGTTTTTTTAAGGATATTGGATTAAATTTTAACCAAAATTAGATGTCACCTGATTTGCAGATGTGACTACAGACGTCCCAAGGGTGTGAGGGAGCTCATCTCGTGAGCATCACATAACCCAGTTATTGTTTTAGAATAATAATTATAAACTTGTATTAAAAAGTTAAGTAAAATAACGACCGAGACAATAATAGATATTGAGGGTGCTAATATAATGTTGAGATAGTAACGAGTGAGTGAAATCTCAATCACCATAAGGGTGATGGAGGCGTACAAGTCGATGATGTTGTTGATCAGCTAAAACTAGGAACACTGCCGCAAAACATTTGGTAGTTTTAATCATGTTGATGCACAGGTACTCAAACCTAGGGAAGAAGCTGCAACGTTATACGCATTTTTTATTGCTCAAGTGATGTGAGTGGTCCCAGTGAGGTTGTGTTTGATTTTCGCTAATCAAGGGCTGACCACTGACTTTCTGACTCGGTCAGCCGGTCAGGGCGTTTGATTTGTCCGGTCTTGGCGCCTGACCCGGTCGCTAGGGTCTGGCCGAAACCATATAATCAGCCTCATTGACCGAAACCACACAGCCGACATCGCAAGCTCCGGTCGCTCCTGCCCTCCCTCCCTCCGCCGCTCCTGCCCTCCCTCCGCCACCCATGTGGCTGACTGTTACGATAACGAATTGAGAGAATCGTATAGTCGTATAGAGAAAGAAGAACATTCAATTCATTACCGATCTGATTCTTACAACAAACATAACGAACTTATAAATGGTCCGTTATTACAACTAACAACCAATTAACAAGGACAACCTCAAACTATTCACTTATTACATTTTAGTCCCTCTTATTTTGATTATTAAAACTATACAAATATGACACTTATAGTCCTTCTATTCTTGAAACGTAACAATACTTCCCCCTCTAAAGATTCTTGTCCTCAAGAATCGACATTGAAATCTGGATAACGAAGCATAAATTCTGAAGCATTCATCCAAGTAGCATCATGGAGAGGTAAATCCGACCATTGAACCAAAAATTTAACCACTGGTCTATTCCCATTTCGAGCAAGCTTCCTATCAATGATAGCCAATGGTTGAATAGGAGTGTTAACATCAATTGATGGAATAGGTACTGCAGGAGGCCCATAGGCTTTCTTCAACAAAGAAACATGAAAAGTGGGATGAATTTGTGACCCGCTAGGTAGTTCTAGTGTATAAGCAGCTGCACCAATCTTCTTAATGATAAAAAATGGGCCATAATATTTGGGAGAAAGTTTAGAATACTTGTGAATGCGAATGGAAGATTGTACATGAGGTTGCAGCTTCAAATAAACCCAATCACCCACATCAAATGACCTTTCACTACGTTTCTGGTCAGCAAACTGTTTCATTCGATTTCTAGCCTTGTTTAGAGAGTGTTTAATCGTTTGCACCATATTCTCCCTGGTTTGAAACCATTCTTCCAATGAAGCTACAGCAGTGTCACATGGAATGTGGGGAAGATGTACAGGAGCATCCACACCATACAAGGCTTTAAAAGGGGTCATTTTAATATAAGAATGCCAAGTGGTATTGTACCACCATTCAGCTAAAGAGATCCATTTGGCCCATGTAGTAGGCTGATTCATCACCATACATCTAAGATATGTTTCAAGGCATCTGTTAAGTACTTCAGTCTGCCCATCCGTTTGTGGATGGTAAGTAGTTGACAAGGCTTGGTCAACCCCTTGTAATCTTAGAAATTCCTTCCAAAATAAACTCAAGAACAATGGATCACGATCAGAGACAATTGTTAATGGACAACCATGTAGTTTAAACACACTATCCAACATCACCTGAGCCACAGAAGTTGCAGTATAAGGGTGTTTCAATGGAATGAAATTCCCATATTTTGTAAATCTGTCAACAACCAACAAAATTACTTCCTTCCCTTCTGATTTAGGTAATCCACAAATGAAATCCATGGAAAGATCAGTAAAAATAGATGTTGGTACTGGTAAGGGCTGTAAGAGACCAGGAGAAGCAATGGTCTCATACTTGGCCTTTAAACAAGTATCACATCTTTTGATTAGATTTTGGATGTCCTTCACTGCACCCTTCCAATAGAACATGTCTCTGAATCTTTGGATTGTAGGTTGTACCCCAAAATGACCCCCCAAAGGAGAAGCATGACATAATTGTAAAATTGTCTGCCTCAAATTTGGGTCTTGCCTAATCCACAACTTGTTTTTCCTTGTTAACAAAGAATCTTTCCATGCCATATGTTTAATAGAATCACCTTGAGAAAGTCTTTGAATAAGGTTTTGAGCCATTGTATCAGTTGCCCAATGAGATTGAATTTGCTGTAACAGCAATGGGTCATAAGAAGAAATACCCAACTGAAATAGTGTCATCCCATGAACCCTGGATAAGGCATCTGCTGCAGAGTATTCAGTGCCTTTTTTGCAAACAATATGATAATCATATCCCATCAATTTACTCAACCAAGTGTGTTGTAATGGAGTAGTAATTTTCTGTTCTAAAAGATGCTTTAAACTTTTCTGGTCTGTTCTAATAGTAAAATGCTTCAAAATCAAGTATTGGTGCCAATGTTTGACAGCCAATAAGATAGCTAGTAATTCCTTCTCATAAACAGATTAAGTGCATTGTCTAGCAGATAGAGCTTTACTTACAAATGCAATGGGCTGATTGTCTTGCATTAGAACTGCCCCCAACTCTTTTGAGCTTGCATCAGTTTCAACAATGAATTCTTTTGACCAGTCAGGTAAGGCTAATACAGGAGCATGTGTTAAAGTTGTCTTAAGAGTTTCAAATGTTGTTTGAGCTTCATGAGACCATTTGAAAGCATCTTTTTGTAATAGAACAGTAAGAGGTTTGGCCAATGTACCATAAGAAGAAATAAATCTTCTATAGTAGCCAGTTAGCCCCAAGAAACCTCTTAATTGCTTTACAGTTGTAGGAACAGGCCAATCCACTACAGCTTGAATTTTTTATGGATCAGTGGCAACTCCTTCTTTTGAAATGACATGACCCAAATACTCTACTTTTGTACCAGCAAAACTGCATTTAGACTTTTTAGCAAACAACTGATGTTATCTAAAAAGATGTAAACTTCTTTCAAATCATCAATATGTTGTGATAAAGAACTGTTGTACACCAACACATCACCAAAAAATATCAAAACAGACTTTCTGAGTAGTTTTTGGAATACAGAATTCATCAGCCCTTGAAAAGTGGCTAGTGCATTTGTAAGACCAAAAGGTAGAACCAAGAATTCAAACAACCTTTGATGGGTTCTAAAAGCAGTCTTATGAATATCAGCAGCATGCATTCTTATCTGGTGATAACCAAATCTTAAATCCAATTTTGAAAAAACTTCAGCTCCCCCCAATTCTTCTAATAATTCTTCAATGAGAGGAATAGGAAACCTGTTCTTGATGGTTTGATCATTCAATTTCCTGTAATCAACACATAACCTCCAAGAACCATCCTTTTTTTTCACTAATACCATAGGTGAAGCAAAAGAACTCACACTGTGTCGTATGATTCCCATATAAAGCATTTCTTGCACCATTTTCTCAATAATATCTTTTTGACCCATGGGATATCTATTAGCTCTCTGATTGATAGAAATGGACTCATCCATCAATTGAATTCTGTGGTTACACTGTCTATCCGGTGGCAAGGATTTTGGTGTCTGAAAAACATCATCATACTCCTGTAATAAAGCTTGAATTCTATCATCAGCTTGTAAATCAGACAGAACTGTAGTATGTTGAAAAAGATCTTACTGATTCAGTTGCATACTGATTCAGTTGCATACTGAAGAGTTGTACTTGAACAGGAGGTTGTTGCTTATTCAATAAGGTTGATAGTTTCTCTATAGAACACAGAGAAACTGGATTTGAATTGGTTTTTAACATCATTACTTGGGAATCAACCTTAAGCTGCATTGTTAGGTCTTTAAAGTTCCAAATGATATCATTCAATGATTCCAACCATTGCACCCCCAATACTATATCATAATTGTCTAAAGGTAATAGCAATACATCAGTTTTAAACCAGATACCCTGCATCAACCATTGGAAGTCTTTGCATAATTGATTACACTCCAATTCTCTTCCATTAGCTATTTTCACCCTCATAAGAGGTAAACCTTTAGTATGGCACTGCAACTTTTCAGCCAATTTAGCATCTAAAAAGTTATGTGTGGATCCAGAATCCACTAAGATCTGTATTTGCCATGTACCATGTAACTCCTACTAGAGCATGAATAGAGATATATGCATCTACATTCATCTCTTGTAATTCACCTTGACAATTCCCCATTTCTTCATCATCATAGATTTCCAGTACATATAAGTGTTTAAACTTACATTAATGGGTGGGTGAATACTTCTCTGTTCACCAAAAACACTCATTATTTGCCCTTTTCTCTTCTGCCACCTTAGGAGGTACTTTTCTTACACTTTTCAACAATTGATTTGCAGGAGGGGTTGGCAATAATGCCAATGTATTAGTTGGGTTCGCTACACTCTTACTAGTACTTGTTGAAGTCAGTTTTTGACTAGCAGTGGAATTATTCACAACAGTTCCTATTCCACTTTTTTTTGTTTCTTTATCTCCAAACAATGTAGAGTAAACAATATTTTGTTGCTTAGCCATTGCAATAGCATCTCTCATTGTTTTCGCTTTAAAATTTTTAACCAAGCAACGGATCTCAGGTTTTAACCCTCCCACATACAAACTAGCAGCATATTCATCAGTCAATTTCACTCGATTAAGCAGTGTATCAAATTCTTTAGTATAATCAGAAAGTGAACCTGTTTGATTCAAATTCTTTAATTCTTCCATTGCATCCTCCGATAATCTTTCTAAATATCTGTTTATGGCTGATCTTGAATACTCATCCCACGTGATGTCTTCAATGGATCTATTTTGACTGTCAATGTACCCCTGATGCCACTCTAATGCTGCACCTTCTAGATTGATTATCGCATAGTGTGCTTTAGCGTTTTCAGGTGTTTTATCAACAGCGAAGAAGTGATTACAACGAATAATCCACCTTTCTACTGCTTCACCATCAAACTTAGGGAAATCTAACCTCCCTGTTCTAACCAATCTTTGATCCCGCGGACCATTATCCTTCTCTTGACTCAATTTATTATTGATCTCGGTCATTTGAGTCACCAATGTCATCATACTGATCTGTAAGAGGAGAATTGCTTCTGAATTTTGATCCAAAATTGCATGTTGACCTTCAATAAATGTTGCATTCTCAAGAGCTAACTTCTCTAGTCGATCCATTTCGTGTTGCTTTGTCGGCATACAACTCCGACTAACTACAACTCGTTACTACGGATTCAATTATTGCAATTGAAGGACCGTCGAATATCGTAATCGATCAATCGATGATAGAACGAAATACAATTGCAATCGATTCGAAGAAATTGAATAGAAGCTTAGATCGTAATCGATCGTCAGCGGAATGAAAACGAAGATAGAATCTGAGCTCCGAGAATCGGTAGCTCTGATACCAATGTTACGATAACGAATTGAGAGAATTGTATAGAGGAAGAAGAACATTCAATTCATTACCGATCTGATTCTTACAACGAACATAACGAACTTATAAATGGTTCGTTATTACAACTAACAACCGATTAACAAGGACAGCCTCAAACTATTCACTTATTACATTTTAGTCCCTCTTATTCTAATTATTAAAACTATAAAAATATGACACTTATAGTCCTTCTATTCTTGAAACGTAACACTGACTGGAGGATCGGAGTAGAGACAACAGGGTGGTGATTTGGTGTTCAGATCGAACCTTGAATGTGCACCTGTGCTGCTTTCCACCTCCATTGTATTGGGTTTTGATGTTTGATCGATGATTGTAGTGGGTGAGAGAGAGATCAGAGATAGTGATGATAACGGGTTTTGTTTTTTATGGTTTCTTTTATGTGTTGCACCACTATTATTATATTATAAAACCAACACTGCTAACTTCACCGGTGGTTATTTTTATTGATTACATAACAAAAATACAAGGGCAATATGGTTATTTTTTTCACTGAGTAGAGTTAGTCAGATACTGAATCAAACAGCTAAGTTTCAGTTAGATGCAGACTCGATCAGAACTTTTAACTGGGTCAGCTTCTGACTCAGTTATATTTTACTAATATCTCTCTTTCGACTACTTTTGAGTACTTTTGAGAAAAAAAAGAAAGAAAAAAATGAGATGACATGTTAAGATTGGGTATTTGTTTGGATGGTTTTGAGGTGAAATACTTATACCCCCACTACCCTAACACGTGCTTTTATGTAGACAATCGACTAAATGGCATGCTTGTTTGACTAGTGACTACTAAGGGCCTCCTTTGGTTTTTGGAATTTTCCATATGTAAAATTGGAATTGAGATTAATTCCTTCTCAAATCTGTATGATTGATCATTAAGTGTAAATTAAATTGAAAATTTTCCTTTAAAAACTAAAATTTACTTTCCTTCCCATATATGATTAAAATGTACAAAAATATTAAGACAATAACATATCAGCATCAAAAGATTACCACAATCTCATCTTGTCAACATGGCTGATCTTGTGATTTCCCCCTTAACGTCGTATGGGTCAAACAGGTTAAAGAATTCGAAAGTTGTCCAAAGTGTTTTCTCTAATGCACTCAAAGTGTATTCATATCATCCATGAAATCAAATTATTGTAATCATATTAACACATTAACTATCTATAAAAAAAAAAGTAAAATTTTCAGACAAAAAAGCTTCGGTCAAGCCAGTAGAAGCTGACCCATGCATGTTTTGCCACCACTAAGGCTCTACAACACAAAAGGAATCCATTTCAATCGTGTGCCAAAATCTTTCTCAAAACAAATCTTTTCAAACAGAATATCCGACAAATGAGCATTTACCCAGAAAGCTGTCCCTTTCAAACTTGATGCTTTTACATGTTTTTAAAGTTACAGCCTTACTTATGTCTCTACATCTTTTAATCCCACCTATTGGATAATCTTTTCCCCTGTTTTTGCTTACTTCATCACTTTCCCAAGAGAACAAGTGGTCAAAACCCAGGTTCTTTATAAATCCATATGTTAACGCGGTGATTATATATGACAAAAGAAGAAAGATATATAAAATGATTTTTCATAATGGGAACAACTTTAGAAACACAACTTTGTAAACCAAATTTAAAAATAATAAGAAAAGTACAAGAAAACCTTAATGATGTTATAACTATCATGTGGATGTCTTTTAATGCAAATTATGTTATTCATCCACAGCATGCTGATTTTTGAGCAGCCTGTGAACCTCCTTCTGACTGGTCTGGTTTGTTAATCTTAATTGTCTGAGGCTGCAATTAGAAACATAGTGTTAGGTATCTTTACGCAACGGAAATAAACAGAATATTTTACGCACGCACACAAAAGCAATAAGAACACGAGAATTTATAGTGGTTCGGTCAAGATGACCTACGTCCACTCTCTGCAACTAGGTATTTTATTAAGCTCAAGGGACAAGATTACAATACAATGACATGCTCTATATATAAGAATAACTAGGGTTTTAAGAAGCTTCAATGGGCCAGGCCCATAACTCCATCCGAAAGCCCAAAGGCCTTCACACCTTAACAATCTCCCACTTGAAGGCCTTGCGAATACTCCAGCTAGCCATCTAAGTACAAAGCAACCCTATCATCAATAATCTTCAAGTAACAGAAATCCTCCGAGCCTTCAATTCCAAAGAACAAGCTAAGATTTCAATCCAAATCCCCTAGTTGCAGAGGCCCCTTCTCATCAATTACTTGAAAGGGCCCGTTGAAGCTCCCCCGAGCTCCAACCCAGTCGTGGTAAATTCCACCAGCGACCCATTCTTTGTCTCAACTGGTTTACACGATTCACCAGATTCAGAGATACACCGAGAACCACTAACACTCTCCAAATTCAGCAAACAATCACCAGGAGAGATTTTTCCAGTCGTAGTCATCAAAACCCAACGATTCTT
>BJCO01466663.1:0-13696 GCA_018326465.1 Flaveria floridana
GTTTCAGCGATAGCAGTTATGGTGTAGACGCAGATGATGGAAAAGGAACAACAGGAACTATATTTTACTATAATGAAGCACCTATTACATGGTCAAGTCACAAGCAGAATACAGTAGCACTATCATCGTGTGAATCAGAATTTATGACAGCTACATCAGCAGCATGTCAAGCATTATGGTTACAAGGACTCCTAAGTGAACTTACAGGAGAAGACCCAAAGAAGATAACATTAAAAGTTGACAACAAGTCAGCTATACTACTGATGAAGAATCCAGTATTTCATGGAAGATCAAAGCATATTAACATAAGATATCACTTTATTAGAGAATGCATAGAGAATGAGCAGATTCAGGTGGAGCACATAAGTGGAGAAATGCAAAGAGCTGACATACTTACTAAAGCATTACCAAGGATCAAGTTTATGGAAATGAGAAGCCTTATTGGAGTTAAAGACCTAACAGAAGGAATCAAGAATTAGGGGGGAGAATGTTAGACCATAATTCTTGTTAACATAAGTTTATTATTATGTATTATTATTATTGTATAACATAAGTTAGTTGGTTAAGGGGTTGGTTAGATTACTTGCACCCCAAGAAACGTAAGGGTATAAATACCCATGTAAACTTTCATTTGTTGTTAATGCATCTCTAGATTTCTTAGAATTCTCTCTCAAACACAGACCCCTGGGATCTTCATTATAGACCACCACCAAGTCATAGTAAAGCCATATATCACTATTGTTGTTTATGTTGAAATCATACTAAAACTTAACGGTTGTTATTTTGAAACCATTCTTCACTTGATGGATCATTTATTCATCAGCTTCTTACATATAATCTATATATCTAATTTGAAAAACATAAACAATGAGTTTTGTTCTTACATATATAAGTATGCACACCTTCAAAATTTTAATATATATTCTTAATATATATTCTAAGTTGAAATCAGATTGCAACAACAAATCAGATTAAAACATTAGAAACTCAGTAAAATCAAATTTAAAAAAGCATATTATAGCAACATAATAAACATGTATGAATGGGAGATAATTGCAAACCAAAAAACCGTATTCCACTAATAACTAATGGAGATTGAACTAACCTTCTTATCCAATCTTTACGAGTTTATCACAGTTTTCTTAAGCAGTCTTATAAGTATTAAATATCCTTAACCACTAATCTGCATAGCAATAATAACTTTTCAGTTCTTTTGAAAAGAAGTGTTAAAATCATATTAGATTCAATGAATAGAAAGCTAGAAACTATAAAAACAAAGATAAAGCAAGAAGTGTTATAAATTGCTTGTACATAATGCACACAATAACACTTCCACAATATGTACACACGCCTCCAAAAGTGGCCAATAACATCAAATCAGGATAACCCTTTGACCAAGAACCTGCAAGCTCATTTGTAAAGCTAGCAAATTTCCTTTCGATTCTATCCAACTCAAGAATCTAAACACTTTTCAAATGATTTAAGGCTTTAATTATCGTCCAAAACAACTTGAGTTTAGCTAACCATTTCTTAGATTCACCATTACTGGTGTTATTGTGATACCGATCGACCACTATAAACTCGAATAATGAACAACAAATCTACTCGAAACCCAATATAGATATATAACACAACAATCATTTAAACTTAAAAAGTTGAGATTTACCTAAAAATTCATACCAAGCTCCAAAAACAGGACAAACACTCTCTGGAGTAAAAATCCTTATCACAATCACCAGTAAATCCCCTTCGCTTAAACCTTGTTATCATCATGTTATCATCATCGTATAAAAAAGAAACTAATTATTGATTTCTTGAATCTGAAACTTATGTAGATGGAGAAGATGTGTAGCATTGTAAGGCAGAGGCATGGTTGTCTAATTATTGCCATGGGTGAGGTAAATCTGAGAACATTTAAACTAACAAAAGAACGCAAAAAATAACACATCATAAGGATAAAAGTATAGATGAGAAGCATAAGAATTTAAAGACAGATAGAAATATGAGGAACCTCTGAATGGAGGGTGGAGAGGCAGTGATGGAAGGCAACAATAGGCAGAGAGGCGGTCATGGAGTGTGGCGATACGCGGCCACACTGTGGCGACGCGGTGGCAATGGGCGGTGATATGGTGAGAGCCATGGATCGTCATCATCGCAAGGTGAATGAGAATTAGTGCATGAAAATCGATTTAAGGTTGCGCATGGGAAAACTGAAATGGGTCCGGGTTTTTAAAATATGACGGAAAAAAATGACACGTAAAACTGTGTGCCATTTTTTTTGATAATTTCTAAAAAATATGATATATTTTTATGACATGTGAAATGTTTGTCATCTTTCTTCGCGTCCATCTTTTGCTTGTCATCTATTAACAACTTTGTAGTAATGGTAGGAGTTGATCAAAGCTTTTTCTAATAAGATAAAGTATATATATTGTGTAAGCAATAGCACTTTCCTCTCAATCAATGAACATACTGATTGAAACTGTTGGTTTCAGGCCCAAGATCATACTCAACTCTTGCATTCATTAATACTTCAAAAGTTACATTATATAGAAAATAAACATGCACTCCTAAATAGGTGGCACTACTCCACTATCCCTAATACATGCCACTACTTGCTAACTAATATGACTAATTCAAATTATAAACTTGTTGCATACTCTAAACAAAACATGACTCAAATACTAGACCCGTGACTTGTAACTTGACCCGACTTGACCCGGTCAAGATTAACCCAACAGAGACTTCTAAGAACGGATGTGCAAGAACTCCAAAGCACAAGCTTCTTCAATTAGAAGGTCTGAACTTCCATTAGTAAGGTCGACTACTAATTATAAAACCAAATAGAAAAGTGATTCTTTGGTTAAACAAGTCGCTAGATTGAGTCGATCAGTTACTAAGAAGGTCATGTTTGTAGGTTTTGAAGTTTGTGAAGAATCTAGAGAGTTAGGATACATCGATGATGATTTCCAAATGAATATGGGTAGATATGAGGAATTTATAAGGTAGAAAGAAATTGGAGAGAATTCTAATACTTACCACTCAGGATTTAGAAATCACTCGAACTTTAAGTATGGGAATGCATTAGACAAGATTAATCCAAATGTTCATGGTAACAGAGGTCAATCATAGCTAAATTGACAACAAGGTAACTATAATCAAGGGGGTTACCAAATGAGATCTTATAATAAAAGCGATCAACTAGTGAATTTATCTTAAAGTCACCAAGGTAACTACAACTAATCTTAAGGTAATTACTAATTTGGGACATTTGACGGTGATAATACCATAAATTCCAAGCTTGAAAAGTTGATTAATATGATAAAAGAAAACATGCAAGCGAACAAGAGGGAGAACAAGATTAGAGATAAGCGTATAAGGCTTTGTATAAACAAGTGAGTTAGCTTGCAGAAGAGACAGCTCAAATGAGATGAAACCTAGGAAAATTGTCGAGTGATAACATTTTAAACCTGCAACATCAAGGGCAACGATGAAGAATATGAGAAATGTTCACATCAATTCTTATTAGCATCCTTCACAACTCTAAAATTTATAATGGTGACTTTACTTTATTTCCACAACAAGTTCTTGCTAAGGAAAAGGAAATCGATGCAGGGGAAGAGAGTGGCTCGAGAGCACTCATCGTTCCAATCAAGGTGGGAAATTGAATATAAAAGGTCACTCTTGGATTATGGAGAATATGTTAGTATCTTTCTAGGTATGCTATATCATTAGTATGAGTTTAGCTATATACAGAAATTAACAATATTGTTGTGTTATCTTACTTGATCCACAAACATCCTTGGGCAATGGTAAAGAATGTGATGATCAAGTTTGAAAATTTCTACAACCGTTGAACTTTATAGTGCTTGATTTTTCACTATTAAGGACAAATGAGCAACCGCTGATCATAATGGGTCGACTATTTTTTGTAACTACAAATGCTCAAATCAACTATCAGAATGGTATAAATGATATGAATGAAAAAACCTAAAAGGTATGTTATGATGTGTATTCTATTCGATCAATTATTTTGTTAATAACAAATTTTATTAGGAGATGTGACTAACATATGTTTTCCTCCATATGCTTCACATGTAAACACGAACATCACCTTTATTTACTCTCCAACTTCATGTGAAACCAATTTTTAGGCAGATCTTTTAAAAGAAAAATTAACTCTATCACACCCCAATCTATAGGCTCGACCTGTTATCTCACAATAGACAACAAAATACAACGGAAGACCTAACAGTTAACACAACAATCCAGACTAAATTAAAACTTCTAACATTATAAACATAATTCACACATCTTTTAGTTACAGACAATCAGAATACATACTATACATACTACCCTAAGCAGTCTTAACCAGTCACTATCTTCAAGATAAAGATCTTATTCGAGCATAAATTTAGTCTCTAGAAACCTTAAAGGGTGGTGGGTTGACACAGGTGCAACCTTTCATGTTTGCCCAGATAAGACCCTCTTTAACACATTTAAAAAGATAGTGGGATATGAGAAAGTGTACATGGGAAACACATCTATTGCTAACATCAAGGGTGAAGGTGATTTGATCTTCAAGTGGACTTCTGGCAAAGAACTCACTTTAAGCAATGTGCTTTATGGTCCCAGCTTGCGCAAGAGCCTCATGTCGGAATGGTTGCTCAATAAGTTTGGCTTTCGCTTGATTTTTGAAAGTGATAAATTTGTTACTAAGCATGATATGTTTGTTGGAAATGGCTATTCCTAAAATGGTATGTTTTAAATCAGTGTAACCATACTAAAAAAGAATATGAATAAAACCAATACTACTTCTACATATATGATTGAGTCTTCTAATATTTGGCATAGTCTTCTTGGTCATGTTACTTTTAATTGAATGCGATGTTTGATTAAATTAGATTGCATACCAACTTTTTCCATTAAGTCAAATATAAAATGTAAACCATGTGTTCAAGCCAAACAAACAAGATCTTTATTTTAAGTCGATTGAAAGAATAACCAAGCCTCTGATGTGCTTCATATTGATGCGTCTGATTTTAAGTAGATTGCCACTAGAAGTGGCAACAAGTACTTCATCAATGCTATTGATGATTGTATTAGATATTATTACGTGTACTTAATAAAGAGTAAGGATGAAGCCATTGATAAGTTTTTCTTGTACAAAACTAAGGTTCAGAATCAACTCAATAAAAAGATAAAGGTTTTAAAAAGCAATAGAGGTGGTGAACATGTTTCATCATTTGCTGATATCTATGCACAAAATAGAATTATTCATAAATGCACTGCTCCTTATTTCGACATATATGACCATAAATGGAATTAATAACTATATATGTTTATAATACATATTTGTTTGTCTTTTATGTCATTTTTGTTACAAAATTTATTTATTAAGACACTTATTTATGTTTTATTTGAATTTTGTTGTTGTCAGATGAAACTCAGTAATTTTTCTAAAGAAAACTCTAGATTTGATAATTTGTAAGAGGATAAATTATGACCACATTGAAGATGATATGACCATATCAGCTGTCAAAGTTCAAGCAGTTTATTTTTATTGCTGAATAGGATCATATCATTTCTTGTGTGGCCATATTTGAACAAAATACGGGTTTATAACCACAATACACTCCCTTTCTAATAGAACTTTTGATTCTCTCTCAAAGCATAGCCTGCCTCGAACTCGAAAGAAAATTTGAGCATTTCTTTAGAGGTTTTGAGAGATTTGATGCCAATGAGTAAATATTTTACATTTTCAAGGAGGATTTAACATCAACCAATTCATTTCCATTAAAAATCGGTTTGAATACCTCTAGATCTACTATGAGTTTTCCATGTTCTTACAAGACTTATGCATATTACTGCCTCTTTAGTATGTAATGTCACACCCTCAAAATCCACGTGTGGGGTTTTACCGCGAGGATAGTGAACAAACCAGGATCCAAGTCCTTAGTTACTCAGAACGATATTGTATGCAACATTTAAGACAATTTATAGTTTAAAACTTTAAAATATTTATGAAAGAATTTTTTAAATATTTTAAACCCAGAGTACTAAATGTAAACTGTGCAAAATACACGCTCAAACCAATGTACGTGAGTATGTAATAAGTCAAAAGTAAAACAATGTTTGAACAAAGCATGCCTGACACGTGAGTCCTCGTATGGGCAGCTGCTAGTAGCGACCTGAGAAAAGCATACTAAAAGTGTCACATGACGGTTGGTGAGATCAAGTGTTTGTAATCATCATAAATAATAGCATTAGTAATGTATAAACAATTGTATTGAAATAGATAGCTAGTCTAATTTTATTAGTAATAAACAATATTGATTTCATCATCAAAGATGGTTATCATACCAACATAGATTATCAGACAAATCATTTGAATCTCAAACAATAAAGATGTTCAACATAATTACAATTACACCATAACTAATAAATCATACATTGAGTTTAATCATGCACTATGCCATGTTAAGCCACTATGACTTCATACCATAAACGCGGCCAACCTACTAAGAAGGGGCCTCAGATTTGAACGTTTGTATGATGATCATTATCACATTTTTCAACATAATTCATACCAACTAACATACACAACAATGATCTATTATAATACCAAACATGATTCCATAATCTCCTAAGATAACCCAACATCTTGCAATATTCCATAAAGCCTAAATTTCCCAAATAATCCATCAAGTAGCCTCATGATCCACTTAATGTATTCTATCACATTAGATATCATTAACAAGCATTCTAGCATGATCCTAACATCATAAACATGCCCAATTCATAATATCCAATGATCTACATGAATACAGTTTCCCTTTTAGGATAGTTCACCCAAAATCAATCTATCATCCAATTCATTTATAAATTCATCCAATTTATATCTAATGTAGTTCATAACAATCATCTAGACATGATAAGCATCATCAATTCATCATAATTCTCAAATCCATATATAAAAGTTACTACTTATAGTAAGGTACAAACAACCACTCAATTCCATTAATTTCTTGCATAATCGATCTAAACTAACATCAATGCAATACGACTAACATCAAAACGTCATCAAACAACATCAATTTCGACATTTATCATGTTAATTGAACTAGGGTTGTTCTTGAATAAAAAACAATGAAAAATCAATCAAAATTTAACCTTTAATCACGTATGAATAAAGGAATGACATTAGCTAGCATGTAGTATCACTTGGAACTAACCAAAAACGAATGTTTGTTGTTCTTGATCAAAATCGCAAATGGAGGGGATGGGGAGATGTAACACCTGAAAAATTATAAAACAAAAGAATAAAGAATATAAAAATGAAAAAAATCCAAGTCAATGGGTTAAAGTTTCCCAATAGGCAAACTTTAATATTATTATGTTTAAAAAGAAGGGCATGGCCGCCAATTATGTTGTTCCATTAACTGCTTCGGTTTTTAGAGAGAGATGACATCAGGGTTCATCAGTTTTAAAGAGATAAAAAGGAAGAATTGGCTTTAATGTGAGTTTTTTATGCGTTTTGCTCGGGTTCAGCTGAGTTTTTAGCTTTGGGATCGATTTTTACATGTTCTTATGTGTTTATATGTGTTCGGTTGTGTGTTTTAGTGTGTTTAGGTGTTAGAACTCCTTGTGAGCTCAAGTTTGAAGAAGTGTTACTCGAAAGCTGCACTAGGTGAGTTCTTGTAATCCTCTTTTACTTATTTTCAACTTGTTGGGGCTATTATGCATGCCGAACAAAGTTTTAAAGAGTTAACCATATGTTTTTACAATTTGTTAGAATGATGTTCTGTGAATTGTAAGTTTTGATGTTGTTTTGGTGGTTAGAACTATTTTTAGTATGTTTTAAGGGCCTTACTATGTTAGATCTGTGTTTGGGAAGGTTAAAAATGTTTCGGGGGTTATTTGTAGCACATAAAATACTTTAAAAAGTACCCATGCACCTAAGTGTAGGCCATGTGCCCAAATAGTGCCCATGCGCCCAGAATGTTTGCCATGCACCTAAGTGTTGGGTCATGCGCCGAAACAGTTGTCCATGCACCTAGATTGCCCATGCGCTTGTGTTTGCCATACGCCCTAATAGTGCCCATGTGCCCAGAGTTGCTCATGTGCCTAAGTGCTGATGCGCCTAAGCAGGGCTCATGCGCCTGCATAGTGGAAATGCGCTTAAGCAGGGCTCATGTGCTTGCATAGTTGTAATACGCCCAGACTGTTTTAGTTAGAAAATTTTATACTCATGCGCCTGAAATGTTTAATTGTGCTTTATCTTGGACTTAGTGTTTTATGAGGGTTTTAAGAGGTAGATGGTTGAGATAGGTTATGTTATGATGCGATGGTTTATGCTTGATGTATGTATGATGATGTGATGAGGTTTATGATATGTATATGTGTGTGTGATGTGTTATCTTTCTTTGTTGAATGGTTTTCAAAATGTATGTATTATGTTATATAGTACGTTATGTAATATGTTATGACTTTACGTGGTATTATGTATGAATGAATGTACAGTATTATGTAATGAAGTGAAAGATAACAATAATGAAAAGTGGAACGTAATGTACGAATGAAAAGGCTTGTAAGAAAACAAAGGGAGGTGCACGGCCATGTTGTTGTTAGCTCAACTGTGTGCCGTTTAGCTAACCTGAAGGATGTACACGGGGAATCTATCCTTGAGATAGACTCGAGGGGAGTCTATTATTGGCTCAAATGGAGTTCAATCATTGAGATTGACTCGAAGGGAGTCTATTATTAGCTTGAAGGGAGTTCAATCATTGATATTGACTCGATGGGAGTCTATTATTGACACGAAGGGAGTTCAATCCTTGAGATTGACTTGAAGGGGATTCCTTGTCGCGTACCTTGGTACTGTCTTTGGTAGGGGACAGGGGTATTGCATGTGATGGGATCCATATGATAATATGCGATAATAAGAAACGAAAGAATGAATGAAGGAATGAATGCATGAACAAATAATGATGAAGATAATAATAATTGTTATCAATGTGTACGTATAATGTATGACCACGAATGAATGTAAAGTTTTAGTTTTCAAAGGAAGTAAAGTATTTTTATTATAAAACTATAACTCACTCAGCGTCACTGGCTTTTTTATGCATGATAGTTGGCACGTATTTTATTGATGCTGAGAGGTTACATGCATTGATGCATAAGCAACTGGGAGCGTTTTAAGGCTGGCATCCATATTTTGACATGTTGTTGTAGTTTGATATGTAAATGAATGATGTAATGTATTGAAATGACATGTTTTAATTATTAATGAAAGTTTTTTAATTCCGCTACAAAAGTAATGTATGTTTTAAAATTATTTATGCGATGATAGTCCAATTTGTATGCGTTCTGGAAACGGGGACTTACAATAGTATCAGAGCCAAAGTTTAAGAGAATTAGATAAATATTTTCAAAACCTAAACTTAAACTGAAAATGGAATGAATGGAGGGATGCCAGCCCGAGTAGCTACGTGTCATCAGGTATTTATTTTTCTAATGTTAACCGGTATTATGTGCATATGCTATTTGATTTATGTTCTCTTAGTATATTTGAATACTAATGTAGTCAGGATAGGAAATGCTTAGGGAATGAAGAGAACAGTAAGTGGCTAATCATAACTGGCCACTGTAATTAGTGACTTACTATACTTTACATTATCCAAGCTATTACCTGGAATGACCGAGTTAGTGTTTGAATCTTAAAGTGTTTAGAGATGGCTGGTGGCAGATCATCAAAAGCCTCACGAGGTGAAGTACGTGGTGGACGCGGTGCGGGACCGTGTGTAAAAAAGAACAGGGCTAGAGCTGCTAAAACGACATGTGAAGAGCCCGAGATCCATCACCAGGAAGGTGGTGATGAGAGTGCAAACTTGAGGGCCTCGCTGAAGGAGGTAGTAGTTGAGGAGGTTCATCAAGTCATGCGAACGATTCTGCTAATGGTGCTGACTAAAGTGATTAAGGCTGTGAGGGAGGACGAAAAGACGGACTAAAGGAAGACCGTTAAGATAGGAGAAAGAGAAAAACCAGAGGCTTAGACGGTTGTCTCAAGTGAGGAGGAGGATGAAGAAGTTATGCAGGCAACTGCACGGGGCTGTAAATATAGGGCATTTCAATGATGCAAACCCCCAACGGTCAATGGGAAAGGTAATGCTACTACTGATAATTGATGGGTGAGGGAGATAGAGGCGGTACTTGATATTAGCGAGTGCCGGGAGGATCAAAAGATGAAGTTCGCTACGCACTCGTTTGTGGATTCAGTCTTGTGCTGGTGGGATAATATCGTCCAAGCCGAAGGCACTAGGGCCATCAGGAAGATGAGGTGGGGAGAGTTAAAGAAGATGGTGATTGAGGAGTTCTATCCTCATAGGGATTTAGATAAGATTGTAACACCCGGTTATTTATCTATTTTGAAGCCGACAAATGAAGGAAAGAAATAAAGTCCAAAGTCGAGGGAGCAAACTCGCCAACGAAAGAAAGACGGGCGAGTGGGGGTATATAAAGGGAGAGGGCAGCTCTTACCCTCTCCCCACACTCTGATTTTCAGCCAAACAAGAGAAGAGAAGAGAGAAAGGACGAAAAGAGGAAGAAAAGTTGGTTCGAGTGAGCAAAATCATCGTGTAGCAAGCCAAATAGAAGCTCTTCTCGTTGTGGTCGTTTGTGTGAGTTCTAGGACCCCTCCTTTACGCTTTTTTGAATAATTTAGGGCTGGAAACGATCTGAAAAATCGAGTTTTTGAGTGTGTTTAAGTGTGACCCGTATGCGTATGTGTATGTGTGTTTGATGCGTTTGAGCCTTGTTTGTGAGCTTGTGTGTGCTTGAATGGTGTTGTGGTATGCATTCCTAAGGTTTAGGACGGTTGATTTGGGCTTAGAATGGGTTTGGATGAGCTTGGAGGTCGAAATTGGTAGATTGGGTTCGGGATGACTGCATTCTGCATCAGTTAGGCCTGGGCGACCGACTGGAGGCCATACGGCCGACTGGAGGGCGATTGAGGTTCAGTCACACGATTGAGGTTTAGTCGCACGACTGGGGGTCCAGTCGCATGGGGAGTCACGCGACTGAGAGCCCAGTCACATAGGTGCCCATTCGCATGAGGTCCATTCGCATGAGGCCCATTTGCATAGTGTTCATTCATATGATTAAGGGTCTATTCGCACGATTAAGGGCCCATTCGCATGATTGGGTGTCCATTCGCACGATTGGGACACGCCAATTAAGGTGTTAGCCCAACGGTGTGCGGGTTCACTACCCCGGGAGGATGCACATCGGGGTCTTTCTTTGTGATCGACCACTATTATAGAACCTCTACCGCTTACCCCTAGTACTACGGCACCACGTTTAGCTGTCTCTTTATAGACTTCGGCCCAGTAGCTATATAGTTCGGGGTGTAGCATATGGTATTGGTTCGGAAGAAATCTGGCACGCAAGAAAAGATGTAATGATGAATGAACGAATAGAGAAGATAATAATGATATTATCTACGTGTACGTATGATGCATGACCGCATGAAAGTAAAGAATGGTTTTAGCAAAAGAAAAGTATGTTTTATTATAAAACTAGAACTCACTCAACAACGCTAACTTTGATGTGTTTCCAGTTGCCAGGTAATGATTGCTGAGGATGGCACGGGGCGGCTACTCAGATCTTTTGGGATGGCATTCTTTTGTTTACGCTTTTGTATTGTAATGCAAACAAACGATGTTTTGTAATGGATGTTGTATTACTTTGCACAAGCATTTAAAGTAAAAAATAAAAAGTTATTTCATAGTTTCCGCTGCATGATTTTAGTAAATATTATATAATGATGGGTATTAAGTGCGATGATGACCAGCTGTGAGGTGCCCGGGAACAGGCCCTTACAAGTTGGTATCAGAGCCGGAGTTTAAGTGAAACGGGTAAATTTTCAAATTAAACCTTAACTTAAACTGAGGATGGGACGGAAAGGGATGGAATGCCAATCTGAGTAGCTGCGTGCCATCAGGTATTTTATTAATGTTAACCGGAATTATATGTGCATGTTATGTGGTTTATGTGTTGCTGGTAGATTTAGATACTGATGTAGTTAGGACAGGTGATGCTCGGGGTACGAAGAGTAAAGTAAGTGGCTAGTCACAACTGGCCACTGTAATTAGGGACTTACTATACTTGACATAAACTGAGCTATTCCCTTGAATGACCGTGTTGGTGTTTGAATCTTTCAGTGTGTGATAGAGGATGGCCGGTGGTAGATCATCCAAAGTCTCACGTGGTGGACTTGGTGCTGCATCACGGCCCAAAAGAGGCAGACCTAGAGTTGAGAAGGTGGTTCCTGAGGGACCCGAGACCCCTCATCCAGAGGCTGTGACGAGAGTGCAAATTTGAGGGCTTTGGTGAAAGAGGCGGTGGTCGAAGAAGTTCATCAGGTCATGTAGACGATCTTGCCGTCTGTAGTGACCGAAGTTATCAAAGCTGTACGAGAAGGGGAAAGAAAGGAGAGAAACAGGTCCTCGAGAGGACGAGAGAAACCGGAGCCGGAAACGGTTCTAACTGATGAGGAGGAGGAAGAAGAAGAGCCTGTGCTGGAGGTGGCACGAGGCTGTAACTATGGGGTGTTTATGAGGTGCAAGCCCCCTACTTTCGATGCTAACGACACTGCTGCAGCTGCTCACCGGTGGGTGAGGGAAATGGAGGTTGTTCTTGATATCAGCGAGTGCCGGGAGGATCAAAAAGTGAAGTTCACTACCCACTCTTTTGTGGACTCGGCTTTGTGCTAGTGGGACAATATAGTCGAAGCTGAGGGTAGTCGGGTGTTGGACCAAAAGAACCAATGAGCCAGATCAGAAAAACCTTTAAGTCCCATAAGTCATCACAACAACTGCTGAAGACCTCATCAACTGTTTGACAAAGTCTGAAGATCAACAGCTGAAGACTAAAGTACTGAATACCATCAGCTGAAGTACAAAGACTGAAGTACAAAGACTGAAGACATCAGCTGATGACAACAACTGAAGTTCAAGTCTGAAGTCCAAGTACTGAAGTCTTCAGAGTTTGTCACAACAGCTGAAGAAGGATTCTTTAGTTGTTGTGATGGTTTCCTTGCAGTCTTTTCTTTTCAGTAGTTTTCTTTTGTATTTCAGTACTTGTAAAACGACTGAAGAGCATGTTCTTCAGTCGTTGCAGTTTCAGTAGTTTCTTTTCAGTAGTTGTAGTGATAGTTAACACTTGTCTTTTGTAAGAAGATGTCAGCTGTTTGACATCTTCAATAGTTGTGTTAACTTTCAGTAGTTTGTTAAATAACAGTTAGATGTCACTATCAAGTGACATCAGCTAACGTCATCTTTTCTTATAAAAGGAAAGATGACCTAATTGTAATGTTGCCGAAGCATATATTGAATTAAATACATCCTTTATGCAGAAACTCTCTTATTCTATAATTGTACTGTTTCATTGATAAATCTCTTGTGTTCTTGCTTTGAGTTTGTTAATTCGTGTACTAATTCCGCTGCAAATCCAATCTAATTGATCAAACTAGATGCTGGGATCCTTTCAAATGGTATCAGAGCAGGTTAATCATTGATCGATTTAACAATTGATCATTGTAACTGCTCTTTTGCTATCTACGTTTGATCGAATTAGCAAATTTGCAAGAATCGGTTATAGAGATTGAGTTTCTGTTGCTTCTGGCCATTCAATT
>BJCO01466664.1:0-12936 GCA_018326465.1 Flaveria floridana
GAAGTTATCAAAGAAACTATAGTTTCGCCCCAGCGAAACTGTAGTTTCGCTGGAACCCCTAGTTTCGCTGCATAGTTTCGCTGGATGAGTGCTTAATTTCGCAGAACGAGCTGAAAATTACGAATCAGCCCATTTTAACCCAAAACTTCAATCTTTTACACCCAAACCCTTGGGTTATCATCCAGGAAGCTATATCTAAGCTTTTTACATGTTTTCTTACCTAAAAACGTGTGTTTTTGGGCGATTCTTGCCACTTTTAAAACCCCAAAACTTAAATCCGGGTTTTTTACTGAAAGGAGCAATTAGACTACGTTTCTTACCTTGATTCTTGTTGTTTGGGAGTCCACAAACACCAGCCTTCGATCTCTTCACCAACCGAGCCTCGATCCGACACTTTCTCTCTCTACACTCTCTCTCTAGAACTGGGTGTTGAGTGCAAATGAGAGTTGCTCAGCTGATCCATCTATATATATATATATCAGGCGTTCCCGCGACCTTAAACTCATTAAACTCATGACCCGAAGGGTTAACTCGGTCTAACACCCATAACCATTTTATTTTTATTAAATGGTCTCATCTAAGCCCATTATTATCATTTGACTTACTTAGAAAATTTTCCGGGTGTTACAAGTAAATTGTTCTCCAGTTGTTGAACGTAGTTGACTTTATCAAACTTTATCTTCTCATTTCCCACTTCACCTTGAGTTGTGATATAACCTAATTTATTTCCCGCAAAAGATACATGTCCCCTTTTAATTTGTTTGACATTGAAAAGGAGAGACAGATTCCTGGTCATGTGCCTAGATGCCCCACTATCAATAATCCAGGTGTTAGTGATAGCGCTGTAGCGGACAACCTGCATAAAAACAGAAATGATCAGTTCAAGAGTGGGACCCAAGCCTTTACTGGCTTGGGTTTCCTAGAGGCATCATGCATTACAAACTCCACCCACTGTTCTTCGGAAGATGAAGATACATTTTTCTTCATCTTGTCCTCACTCTCAGACACACTTGTTGATTTTTCTTACCACAAACCAGTTTTGTGTAAGGCCTGTTTGTGATAAACAGACGACTGGTTTACAGTTTGAACCTTTGGTTTGCTTTCATCCCTAGGGGTTACCGCAGATAACACAGCTTTGCCAGGAACTTATCTGTGTTGCTTTTGGTATTGTGGAGGTGTATTTGATCTTGTTTTAGAAAATCTAGGTTTATTTTCATGAACAAGTTCATTTTTTCTTCTTGTTGTCTAATAGTAAGGACAATTAGGAGAATATGTCCTCGTTCTCCACAACTATAACAGGATCTCCCTTCAACTGGTCTGGGAGATATGTTGTGTGTGGGAGAGTAGGATATAGGGCTGGTCTCTTTCTTCTCAACTTTAGGTTTCTGACCTTCTTTGATAAATTTATTAGTTTGACATTTGATTACTTTTTACTTTCATTTTGTTGAGATTTTGATGTTGAGCAGTTCTGGACCGAGTTGGTTCTCTAATTTTAGATTTTAAGACATGAACTTTTGAACCCAACCCAAGAGTAGCATTGCAGTTCTCATCATCCCTGTTTTCAGTGACAGCCCCATCTATAGTCCTAGAACTAGATGCCTTCTATTCAGTAATAGATTGCACAGTTTTATCTGTGGAATCTAGATCACTGACTAGAGGGGCCGTCACCACATGATCCTTGACAGGGTTATTATTTATAGGTCGAGATTTTGCATTCAAAAAGATCACATGTGGTGGTGGCACTACTTTATAACTAAGCCCTTCCCCGTTGTTTCTTTCTTTTACTAAGTTCTGAACAATGTGAGAGGAACTAGCTAGACTATGAAGTTTTTGATTTAATGATTCAATTTCAACTTGCAAAATATCTTTCTCTTTCTTAGTTTCCTCTATTGTTGATAAATAGAACTTAATGTCATTTTCTTGATTTAATGCAACAACCTTGGTTTCCCTAAGTTGCTTTCCTAATAAATCAAGTTTTTTTAAAGCTGTTTTCATTTTGTTTTAACGCTTGATTAGCTTTAGTGCATAATTTCAAATCTTTTACCATATTGTCATTGTGATCTAACAACCTAGCAAATTTTAAGTCTATGCATTCACGAAATTTATTACATTCTACACAAGCATGCTTATCAAAAAGTTCATCTTTAGAATCTACCTGTGAAGTGCTGGAGGTGTCAGCCATAAAAGCAAACTTAGATTCCTTGATGACTGGAGATTCCATGCTAGCAGCAGTCAGTTCATCTTCAATCAATTGATCCACGTCATCCATAGCTTCTTCAACATCTGAATGAGTATCATCAGCTATGTTATCTCCTTCACTAGCTGACCCATCATCAAGATCTTCTACCAGTGCCACACTTGCATCTCCATCAGACATAAATCTAAAGGACCGGTCCTGTCCTTCATCTCCTTGAGCAACCAATGCTTTTGACTCTTGACCTGTTGATGCCACTTTCTTCTCTTTTTCCTGTCAGTTGAACGATGGAAAAGGGTTACCATTTCCTGTCTTCTTAGGTTTTACGCACTCTCTTTTGAAGTGACCTTTTCACCACAGTTAAAGCAAGTAACTTTGGTTTTATCAAAACGAAATGTTGTGTCTTTAGTGGCAACTAGATTCTGACCCATCTTTTTCATAATTTTTAGCCCTTCTAACAGCACTTGCTAAAGCCCACATGATATCCATTATTTCCAACTCTGTCTCATCTACCTGCTCATAGTCTTCATCTGCAAGATGACAATTTACTATCTTACCAGCAACCAACCCATCATACGAATGTACAACCGTAGCGAGAAGATCCATATGCTCTTTTGCTACTTCAACAGTAACATTTCCCAGATTCTTAGTCTTCAGCTTAGTAGGATTTGAGTTAGGGATACTATATTGGGTTCCAGATGAACTTGATGATTCACTTCCTGAAGAGACACTTTGAGAAGTTCTAGACGTGTTGGAAACAAACGCTATCTGAAGAGGTGCTCCAGATGAGACTAGGGTAGAAGCAATGTTATAGAGTAAAGGATTCTGGGTGTAAGATCCTTTCTTAGAATTGTGTTTCAATCGTAGTTCCTATTCCCTTAACTTCAAGATAAAATCATTGATGTCTAACTTGGTGAAAGTCATTCTGTCATAGATTAGATACAAATGAATCCCATTTATCTGGCAGACCATCAGCAAAGCTTGCTACTTTATCCTTCATTGATATAGTAACCCCGTTTGTATGAAGCTCACTCATCAGATGATAAAACCTATCAATAATATCATCCAAGCTCTCATTTCCGATGGGTGAGAAGTTATCAAATTCCTTCTTGAGAGCCTTAGCCTTCAGCGCCATCAAGGTTGCATTACCATCATATCTCTTTTCCAGAGCCTTCCATAACTTCTTTGATTGCTTATGTTCTGAAGACTAATGGAAGATATCCTTAGGAATTGACTGTGTTAATAACACATATGCTTTCTTCTCAGCATTATACGCAACCTTTTGTCCCTTATTCATACCACCCAAGGTCAGCTTTACCCCATTAGCACCAACTGGCATAGAATATCCAGTCTCAATGGCTGTCCACAAGTTAAGGTCAACTCCGTTCAGTTAAATTTCAAAACATTCTTTCCATTGCGGGTATTCATCCAAAGTTAATAGCTTTGGTGGCTTGTTATGACTCCCAATCTCATTTTCCAGAAGCAATAGATTCTGGATCCGTGAGTCCTTACCAGCAGTAAATGCAAAGTTCTGATCGTCCATGGTCTCAAACTTGAACAATTTGGTATATGGCAGAGTCAATCGTGCGATTGAAAAGTGTGACTAAGTTCAATAGTGCGATTGAGGAGTGCGAATGAGTTCAACCGTATAGATCAACTTAATCGTGCGAATGAGCAATACGACTAAGTCCAGTCGTGCGGTTGAATCGTAAGATTGGAATTCAGTCGTGCGATTGAGTTAATCGAGCGACTGAAGCTGCCGTGAATGAAAAATTCGAAACTTTTATCACTTTGACACCAAAAACGATAATTCACAAACCCTAATCTACCATGAGTCGACAAGGTTGAAACTTTTGAATCAAGCACACTTCAAAAACAATTTTTGAGTCAAAACGAGAATCTTTTTGAATTAAAACGTTAGTTTTAACACGAACACCAATCGAATCCATGAGGAATCACGAGCCAATGCTCTGATACCACTTGTTAGGACCGTGTACGTACGGAGTACTAACATATTCAACGTGAAACTAGATCAAATAGTGCAGAATCCTATTTGATCGGCGATCCAATCAGTGAGAACGACAACCTGATCAATCTCACGATTAAACAAACGTTAAGAATGAGTAGAGATCGATCAGGAACGAACTTTGAAGTTGGATGGACGAACTAAAACGCTCTGGAAGGCTAGGGTATAATAATATTCGAAGTGTTATGTTTTTCCACGAATTATGTGGTATTTATAGGTTTCAGTGTTCAGTCGTACGACTGAGCCATTTGGATGGTTCAGTCGTGCGACTGAGTCATGTGATTGATTCATACGCACGACTAAACTCCACTAATGGTTCAGTTGTGCGACTGAGCCAATCTTATGTCTTAGTCGTACGACTGATCCAGTCACCTGGTTCTATCGTGCGACTAGTCCATAATCATAGTCCATTCGTGCCTCTGGTCCATAAGCATGAATAGCCACAAGACTAAGTCAAACACATTTCTGAATCATTGTTGACTCGGAACTATGCACAACAACCTCAAACTTATATATATATTTCAAATAGAATGTAATAATGAATGTTATAAGAATATGATATAATCAAGGTTAAATGAACATCCAAACACATATCATTTCATTCAAACACATATCATATTACAATATTGTTCTTAAATTACATTTGTGTAAGAAGTGAAAGACATAAACATTAAAATACAATAAACTAGGACCATTGTGTATCAACAGAACCCTTAAAATTTCAGTTCTTACTTAGTGAAGTTTTAGAACACAAGTTTCTAGTTACAAGTTTCGGTAAATCCGACAACTCCAAATGTCTAGTTTTGAATCTTCTAATTTTAACCAAATTACCACTCAAGTTTCTATATCTTACTGAAATATTGTGATTTTCATAAATTTTTGACTCCTCGTTCATTTTTACGACTTTCTCTAATTTTCCCGATTTACATTCACTTTTTGTTAGGTAAATTCAGAGAAATTACATATTAACCCAAAAATTCACCAAATTCGATTTCTATTACTAAAATAATTATTCTAAGGTCTGAAAATTCTTAGATTCTAGGTTGTTCATGTTATGGCTCATTTCTTGGATTATATCCATATTTCGGGCCACCGAACTAATGTATCATAGACATACCATCTCTTACTAAATTTTCACAGCCAACAACTCCTATTTTTAGGCATTCTAACTCTCAAACTTTCTGAAATTATAATCTTAGTCCTCGGTTTTACATAAACATAGGCACAATCGGGTGTTTTTCACCATTTACACTAGTGTAACTATCATATTTACACTTCTATCATCATTATATCATTTGTAACCTCAAACCCAGCATATTTGTATGTTAGTTTCACTGTTTTAGGTAGATTTCAAGCTTTAGTTATAGAAACATACAGTTAAATGTTGCTAGAACACATAAAATGAGGATTTACAAGGTAGAATCCTTGTATATCGACCCTTTGGCTTGCGGGTTTACAAGAGTAGTACCTTGTATGAAGTTTGAGTCCCATGAAGATGAGGTTAGGGTCGAGAATCTTCTGTTAGAATAGTGAGAATGGTGTTTGTAGTAAGATAGAGGTGTAAACATTACAATTTAGTAAATGGGAGTTCATTGACACTTACCAAATAACCGGTTAGAAGGCTAGGATGAGCAAAAGATCTTCGAAAAAAGGCTAGAACTTCTTGTTCTTGCTAGAGGAAGGGAGGATAATGTGTGTGTGTGTGTGTTTCGGTTGAGAGGAAAACCGAGAGGAAGAAAGAGAGAGTGAGTGAGTCCGAGAGAATGAAAGAAGGAGAGATATAGAGGGTGATTATTTTGCATGTATGGAAAAGTGGGAAAAAGGTGGAGTGTTGGTATAGTTTTTGGGGTTTCATAGAGTTCATTCGGTTGGTGGATTTTGGGCGGCCATGCAGGAGATTGCTTTTATTTGTTTTATTTGTTTTCTATTATTATTATTATTATGTTTGTTAAGCCGCGGGTGTGGATGGATATGGATAGTCCACATCCGAATTGTCTAAGTGTTAAAAAAACGCCTTATTTGTCTTGAATAATTCATGCAAGAGAATAGTTTCCATTCAAATATAAGTCCCTGCTTGGTTAAATACCAATATGGGATGTAAAACAAGTGTGGAAAATAATCAGAAGTTGGTTATATACATGATTACATAAGTAAAATTCTAGGCGCATGACAACTGTTTAGGCGCATGACAGCTGTTTGGACGTCTAGGACTTAGGCGCATGACAACTGTGTGGGCGCATGAGCACTGCTAAAATGCCCAAGACTTAGCCGCATGGGCACTGTCCAGGCGCTTGGGCATTGTTCAGGCGCATGGGCACTGTTCAGGCGCATGAGAACTGTTCAGGCGCATGACTTAGAAAAATGTCCACTTAAATATTTTGCATTAGTCCTTGACTCATCTTGATGTCCAGGAGGGTTTGTTACCTTCTCCCACCGTTTAGAAATCCTGAAATTTAGCTTCTGTTAAGTTTTTGAACGGTTGGGTTTGAAGAGGTGCGGGTATTCTCTTCTCATCTCATCCTCCCGCTCCCATGTGAACTCTGGTACTCGCCTAGAGTTCCGTCTCACTTTAACCTTGGGTATGTGGATTCACCTAAGTTTCCGGACCAATCGATCAGTAATCTCAAGAGGCTCCTTAACAAAATCAAATTTGTCATTTATTTTTGCTTCTTTCAATGGAAAGTTTAAGGCTTTGTCTACCAGACACTTCTTCAAATTCAATACATGAAAAGTGTTATGTATGTAGCTCAGCTCCTCAGGTAGTCTGAGCTGGTATGCTACCAGACCAATTCTTCCTAGTATTTCAAATGGTCCAATGTCTCTTGGGCTTAGCTTGCCATTCTTTCCAAATCTCACATCTCCTTTCCACGGGCGACCTTCAACATTACTCTGTCTCCCACTTGGAATTCAAGAGGCTTTTGTCTTCTGTCAGCATACTTCTTTTGACGATCTCTGGCTGTTCTAAGTTGTTCCTTAATCTTAACTATTTTATCTATGGTTTCCATAATGATGTCGGGTCCCATCACTTGGCTATCACCTACCTCATTCCAACTCAAGGGTGACCTATATTTCCTACCATATAAAGCCTTACAGGGGGCTGCGTTGATGCTTGCGTGGTAGTTGTTGTTATAGGAAAACTCTACTAGGGGAAGGTGGTTATCCCAGCTTCTGCCAAAGTCAATTACGAAAGCTCTCAGCATGTCTTCTAGATTTTAGATGGTTCTCTCACTTTGTCCGTCGGTTTGAGGATGATACGTGGTGCTTATGTCGAGGCGGGTCCCCAGAGCCTGTTGGAGAGATCTCCAAAATCGTGATGTGAAGCGACTATCGCGGTCCAAGATAATCGAGAGCGGCACTCCATGCCGAGTTACTATTTCATCAATGTATAGTCAGGCTAACTTTGACATCTCATAGTCCTCTCGAATTGGTAAGAAATGGGCTGATTTGGTAAGCCTATCCATGATTACCCATATGGCATCATGACCGCAAGATGTTCTTGGTAGTTTCATGATAAAATCCATTACGATGTTATCCAATTTCCGTTCCGGGATTTTGGGTTGCTGTAGGGTTCCCGATGGATTTTGGTTTTCGGCCTTTACCATTGCACACGTCAAACATTTCCCCACATACGTAGCAATAGATTTCTTTAATCCGGGCCACCAGAATAGTGTCTTTAAGTCTTGATACATCTTATTGCTTCCTGGGTGAACTGAATATCTAGATTTATGGGCCTCCTCCAAAATCATATCCCTAACCCCACCATGATTACGTACCCATGTCCTTCCTTCATATTTATATAGTCCATCATTGTCTACTTCCAAATGCTTCTCCATCACTATTAACATCTCACCAGACAACTTATTCTCTTAAGAGATTCCTTTTGCGCTTCTTTCAACCTAGCGACAAGGCTACTGTACACGCTCATCCTTAGGGCACGAACACGAAGGGTTTTTTCCCTTTCCTTTCTACTCAGGGCATCGGCCACTACATTTGCCTTTCCAGGATGGTAGCTTATCTCATATTCGTAGTCACTTAATAGTTCTACCCATCTCCTCTGATGCATGTTCAATATCTTCTGATCTAGAATATGCTGCAGGCTTTTATGATCGGTGTAGATAACACACTTCGTACCGTAGAGGTAGTGTCTCCACATTTTGAGTGCGAACACCACTGCACCTAACTCCAAATCAAGTGTCATGTAATTCCTTTAATGCTCGTTCAGCAATGTGGACGCATACGTGATCACTTTTCCCGCTGCATTAATACGCAACTAAAACCTTGACGCGAGGCGTCGCAATAGACTACAAAGTCCTCAGTTCCCTCTGGTAGGGCAAGGATAGGTGCACTGCAGAGTTTTTCCTTTAACAGGTTAAAGGTTTCATCTTATTCCTTTCCCCATTCAAAAGTTGTATCCTTCTTGGTCAAAGCAGTTAGTGGCTGTACTGTTCAAGAGAAATCCTTAATAAACGTCCTGTAGTAACCAGCCAAATCAAGAAATTGTATGATCTCGGTAGGAGTTTCTGGAATTTTCTAATTCTTGATAGCTTCTATTTTTGCTAGATCCACCTGGATTCCATCCCTATTCACTATATACCCAAGAAATTGAATTTCACGTATCCAAAACTCGCATTAGGAAAATTTTGCGTATAATTGTTCGTTCTTGAGTAGTTCAAGGATTAATCGGAGATGCTTCTCATGTTCCTCTTTGCTTCGAGAGTAGATCAAGATATCATCGATAAATACGATCATGATCTTGTCTAAGTATGGGCAGCACACACGATTCATGAGATCCATGAATGTTGCGGGCACGTCAGTCAATCCGAAAGGCATGACTAGGTATTCGTAGTGTCCATACCTAGTTCTTAAGGCTATTTTGGGAATGTCTTCTTCCTTTATTTTCAGTTGGTGGTATCCCGACCTCAATTCTATCTTAGAGAAATAGCTAGCTCCCTGCAATTGATCGAATAAGTCATCAATTCTGGGGAGAGGATATCGGTTCTTTACGGTAAGTTTGTTTAGTTCCCGGTAGTCGATACACATTCAGAGTGTTCCGTCCTTCTTCTTAACGAACAGCACCGGAGCACCCCACGGTGAAACACTGGGTCGTACCAACCCCTTATCAAGTAGTTCTTGGATTTGTAGCAAAAGCTCCTTCATTTTGGGCGGAGCTAGTCGATAAGGTGCTTTGGCCACCGGTGTGGCACCAGGTACCAAATCAATTTGGAATTTGACTTGTCGGGCCGGAGGAAGTCCTGGTAGGTCTTTGGGAAATACTTCCAAGTACTCAGACACCACAGGTATGTCTTCAATCTTCTTTTCCCTTTTGTCCTTCGTCACATAAATTATAAACGTGATGTGTCCTTTCTTGAGGCTTTTAGTGGCTTTCAAGTGGGATATCATGGGACATAAGGGTTGGTTTCTCTCTCTATGGACTACTAACATCTCCCTATTGGCTATTGGTATCTTGTAAGGCCCCGTTCCCAGGATGTTTACAGTTGGTCAATTCATCGCACATAAATTATACATTTACATTTAAAACATCGTAGCGGAATAACTCAAAACCATTTCATATATTAATGATAGCTTTTGCATAATAATACAATGTAGTTAACTGTTACAAAATATCAGGATTTGCATTACATCGCAAAAACTTCATCATTATACAAATGGATACCAACCCAAAAATGCCAAGTAGCTGCCCCGTGCCATCCTCAGCAACAATCACCTGCCAACTGAAAAATACATAAAAGTCACCGTTACTGAGTGAGTTCTAGTTTTATGAAAATATAACATACTTTACTTTCGTTAAAACCCTTCTTAACTTTCATATGCGATCATGCATCATACGTAAAAATAGATAATATCGTTATTATCTTCCATTTTCAGTTGTTATCTTTCATCATCATATTCACACTTTCATTCCATTTCATTTACATTCTCTTTCGTATAAATTCTTTCGCTTCGTACGTTTTACTATCTCTTATTTTAGTTCTCATACTTTCGTATCATACTTTTCATCATGAGTAAAATGCTATTTTCGTCCCCGACATTTTGTTGAATTTGCCATTTCAATCCAAATTTTTTTTTGCCATTTCTGTCACTGTATTTTATCAAACATTGTCATTTTCATCCACTCCACTAACTCCGTTAAGATTTCTGTTAAATATAAGGGTATTTTAGTATTTTTAAAACTTTAGTTATCTAACTAAAATAAATTAATCAATTAATATTCAATTAAAATTAAAATATATATATATATGAGACTAGTGAGACCGAGCGATTCGATTTAAATTAATCAATTATATTTTTGAAATTCAGTTAATATTCATATTTTGTTCTAACATGTACATTTATTCGATTGAGATCATTGTGGGATTGAGGTCTGCTGTTCTCATGCTTTGTTTGATTGAGATATGATATTGTCATGTTACGTGATAACAATAGACCTGAATCAAACAACATGTGACAACAATAGATATCAATCGAACAACGGTGCACTTTTGAACAAAACATTAAATATCAATTGAAATATTACAGCAGACCTCCATTGAACAACATAATTTAGAGTTAATCGAAACTTTTAAATCGATACGTCTAGTCTCACTAGTCGCTTCATATGTTTTTCTATTTTAATTAAATATTAATTGATTATTTTATTAAAATTGGATAATTACGGCGTTGAAAAAGACTAAATGACCATAATTTAACTGAGAAATTAACGGAGTTAGTTGAGTGGATGCAAATGACAACATTTGGTAAACTATAGTGACTGAAATGGCAAAAAAAAGTTTTTGGATTGAAATAAAAAATTCAACAAAACATCAGGGACGAAAATGACATTTTACTCTTTCATCATTCTTTACTTTCATACTTTATTTTTGCACGTTACGTCATTCTTTTACTTTCATACGGATCGATGATCAATACCCCGAACATTGTGCACGAAGCTGATGTTGGGCCTGTAGTAATTAAATCACGAACATTATGCACGAAGCTGACCCAGTCACCTAGGGCAAGTCATCTCTCCCTTTCATTCAGACCAATTGGCAATACCCCAAACATTGTGCACGAAGCTGATGCTGGGCCTGTGGTAATTAACTAACGAACATTGTGCACGAAGCTGACCTAGTCACCTAGGGCATACCATAAAGGTCTTGTCAATCTCAATGATTGACATTGAATGCATCCTTTGGGTTATTAAAACCGCACACAGTTGAGCTAATGAAAACGTGGTCGTGCACCTCCTTTCTATTTGCTTGCAAGCCATTCTTTCATTCATTACGTTTTACTTCTCATCTTTGTTATCTTTCATTTCACTACTTATACTTTACGTTGTTTCATTCGTTCATCATACTACGTAAAGTAATAACATAATACTTATCATATATTATTTTATGATATATACACTTTGAGAATCATTAAAAGATAACACATCATACATATATTCATATCATACATTCATCCTACATGACTATCACACCTATCACATCACAGATAACATCATAAAGTTAACTTACATTACCCCCGGGAACATCCCAAGTCAAAGCCTACACTTTACATTTTTCCCCAAAATTCAGAAAAATATTCCAAGTCTTAGGCGCATGGGCACTATGCAGGCGCATGGGAACACTTAGGCGCATGGGTAACTTCTGGGCGCATGGGCACTATTGAGGCGCATGGCCCAACACTTAGTCATTCTAGGCAAATTCTAGGTGCATGGGCACTATGCAGGTGCATGGATACTATTTGGGCGCATGGGACACTTGGGCAATCCTGACCATTGGGCGCATGGGCCACTATTTAGGGGTATGGGCAACCAAATTACACTAATCAACATAATCTTAGTCCCATGTTTAGTTCTAACATGTTCTAAGCTTAGTTCTTACACTATAAGCAACAAAAACACATTCATAACATAATCATAACATCATATTCACCCAAACCATACCCTACCCACATACACATTAATACATACACATACGGGTAACATACCCATTTTTATAAAAACATACTTACATGCATTTCCAGCCCCAAAAGCAGGTTAACACATGTAAAAAGGGGGTTCTAGAACTCACCTTTGCAACCCACAAGTATATCTTCTTCCAAACTTGTGTGCACAAGAGTTCAAACTCCTAAAACAAGCACAACAAACCACCAAAACACAACAACACTTAGAAATCGTTTTCTAAGGTAGAAAACCTCAAAGAACCGAGCCAATTAACATCAAAACACTCACCTTTGAACTTCTTCTTCTTATTGTTTCTAGTCCCGAAGCTTTCTGCTCTTTCTCTCTCTAAAATCCGAACAAAAGGAGAAAAGTAACATGGTATGTGTAAGGCCCCGTTCCCGGGACGCTTACAGTTGGTCATTCATCGCGCTTCAATATATAATTTACATTAACTTAATAAAATCATGCAGCGAAAATTCTGTGATAAACTTTCATTTTACTATGAATGCTTTTGCCAGTTAATACAACGTACATAAATTACAAATTTTCTATTGTTGCATTACTTCACAAAAGCACTATTACAAAAGGGTCATAAACAGTGACCTCTAGTATAGAAAAACATTAAAAATTCATCTAAAGAAGATTCCTTAAGTAATCCCTTTTATCGAGATCCTCAAGGAACACTTGCTTGCCACATAAGACGTGGCAGCATTATCAAAAGGAGAATGCCATCCCAAAAGAGCTGAGTAGCCGCCTCGTGCCATCCTC
>BJCO01466666.1:0-10888 GCA_018326465.1 Flaveria floridana
TATATATATATTTTACTAATCATGTACCTAGAGACACTCAAACCTCATAATTTTGACTACGGGTGCAAACGAGCCGAGCTACTCGCTAGCTACTCGACATTGGATCGACAAAAAGCTCGAAACGTATCGAGCTTTATCGAGCCCGAGCCGAGCTCGAGATTGAAGAAAAGCTCATTTAATTATCGAGCCTGAGTCCGAGCTTCACGTATCGAGCTCGAGACAGCGCGCGAGCCTAAACGAGATTTTAGATATTTATTTTTGTTTAATCTATGAAATACATTATATAAATAATATTTATTATATATAAGTTATGATAAAAAACAATTAAATAATATGTTTAATTTTATTTATAAATATATAATTATAAATATATATCAAAATTAAATATAAAAATATTAAATAAACAAGTTGAGCCCGAGCCGAGCTCGAGTTCGAGCTTTCAAAATAAAGCTCGAACGAGCCGAGCTCGAGCTCTCCTAAGTCATGACGAGCCGAGCTCAAGCCCATACGAGCTTGGTCTCAGCTCGGCTCAATTACACCCCTAATTTGGACAATATAATTTCTAGTCAAACAAGTTATGAATAAAAAGGTGAACACTCATATATATGTTTTCATTATTTTGTATAAACATTGATATTTTATATTTCCTACATGCAGGAGTTATTTATAGCAGGTACAGATACAGTAGTAACAACCATTGAATGGGCTATGGCCGAGTTGTTAAAGAATAAACAAATCATGATCAAAGTACGAGAAGAGCTAATAAGAGAACTTAAGTTTAACAATATTGTGAAATCAGATCTTTCTAAGTTAACTTACTTGAATGCCTGTATCAAGGAGACACTAAGATTGCACCCTGTTGTTCCGGTCCTAATTCCTCGACGGGCTATTCAAGCTTGTAAAGTCATGAATTATACAATTCCTCAAAATGCCCAAGTATGGGTCAACGTTTGGGCAATTTCTCATGACCCAAACGTTTGGGAGGACCCTAACACTTTTAAGCCTGAAAGATTTTTTGGTTCAAGTATTGATTTTACAGGCCATGATTATGAATTACTACCCTTTGGTGGCGGGAGGAGGATGTGTCCTGGGTTATTATCAGGTGTTAAGAGTATGCAAACTGTGTTAGCATCTTTGATTCTTGGATATGATTGGTCCCTTCCAAATGGTGAGGATCCAACAAAACTCGATATGACTGGAAAATTTGGTGTGACATTGCAGAAACAAAAACCTCTTGAACTTATCTTCAAGCGTAGAGAATAATCAATGCTTCAAGCTAACTATCATGTAACTTTAGATGTTTACATTTTGAATGTTCAATAATATCTTTAAAACTTTTCTATGTTAATCAACCACGTGATATGTTGGTTAATTGCTAATAAAAGTTAATTAATTGTCTCTGATAAGTTGTTTATTACTCAAACAAAAAGGTTGTGGGTTCTAGTCCTACAGGTTGTAGGTTGTAGTGATTTTATAGTATAATTTTATAGTCGTGCTGTTAAAAAAAATAGAAGTTCAGTATCTGATATTTAAATGTTAACTAACGGATCAAAGTAGTAGAATAATACGCATGCATGCATTGAAGTAAATTGTTTCACCTTTTTTGACCGGTAGGGTTTTTTTCTAAGGTAAATAGTTAGACGTAACAAGAAGCTAAACCTAAATGAAAAAAACACCAATAGTATACCATTATTAAGATTGCAATAGATTCAAACTGTTTTGATGAGAGGCTTGAAACTGAGGCATGGAAGGTTCTTTCATATTTGGATTAACAGAGTTGACTGCTTGTTGTTGACATAGCTACGAATAGCTGACATAATAATTGGGGTTACTAGTCATTGCTGCATATAATGCTGATGTTTCAACTCCCATTGTGTTAATGTAAATATCAGCCCTCTGCTTGTCATCAGTTTTATATGACTTGATGGTTGAAATGAAATCGATGAGGGACAAGGTGAACATGTCCTTAGTTCTCTTGATGTTAGTGTAGTTATTGTTCCAGGTGTAGGGTAAAGAGTTCAACAACATTTTGTTTACTGAAATATTCTCCAATGTAAGTCCAGTACTCTTCATCTTTGTTATCTGCTTAACAAACCTGGACATTTGAGCCTCTAAAGTTTCACCAATTACGTAATTAAACATATTAAACTCTTGTTTTGACATGTCCTTTCGGCTTTCCCTCATATCCTTGTTGTCCGTTATCTGCTTAGCCTTTCTGTAGTCCTTGAACTTCTGAGAAATCTCAGTAGTAAGTGCCATAGTGATAGTAGCGTATGTTTTCTCATCAAACTCTAGTTTTTTCATGTCTTCCTCATCCTAGAGGTTTTCTGGTCTAGGCACCAACTCTCCCTTTTTATTATTAAACATAGGGATATACAAACATTGTTTGATTGGCCGTATCATCCGGGGTACGGTGTAAATAACATGATTCTCGTAACGATAAACCCAGTCATGATAATCTTCTTCGCTGAGAAGTCTAGGGGGTTTTGTGCTTGTTCCAATCTTATTAGCGAGGTTGAGGGTAGTCGTGATGTGCTTTAGATTTTCTATTTTTAAACTAAGAAATCAAAAATTTTAAACTTGAAGTTTTCACGCAAAGATAAAACTTCTCGCGCGAACTGGTGCGATAAGTTTTTTAACTGAACTTTGTGAAAAAGAAACTTCTCGCGCGAAAGGAATCTTTTTGTAACAAACTTTTCAACAAACTTTTCGACAAACTTTTGCAAGTCATTAACTTCTCGTGCGAATAAGAGCTTTTCGTGTGCGATCAATAACTTTTCGCCTGGTTTATTTTCATCCTAAGTTCGATGATTCAAACTTCAATTTTTTACCAAATTGTTCAAAATTTATTAATTAAGCTTTGAATTAGTGATTTAGGATCGATTTTGATCCCAAGTGGCTCTAATTTATTCAACTTAGCTCGTTTAATCCCTTGAACATCATCAAATCTTTAATCAACCACACAATAGCTTTCAACATCTTCAAAAGTGATAAAAAACAATAGAAATCAAGTTGATCTTCAAAGGATTACAATTTGAAGCTTATTAACACTTCAAAGACACTCTTTAATCTTCAAATCAATCAATCTAGAGCATAGCAAGCTCTGATACTAATTGTAAGGATCAACACCTCACGAATCAGATCGATCTCGTGACAAGAATACAAAATATATTCATTATGGAAATACTATTGAATGAGAAATAGATGAACAAAGAATGTAAATAACTTTGAAGCATGTTGCTCTATGATTTGAATGTTTACAATTACAAGAGAAATCAAGATAATTGACAAAAGTTACTTAAATACATCAAAAGCCAACTATTTATACTAAACAAATATAGTTCTGGCATGAGATGTTCTTCTCGCGTGACAACTTCCACTTTTCGCGCGACTTGATTTCTTTATCTTGATTTAATTTCCCAAGCCTCTAAGTTCAATCTTTACTTTTTCGATCTAGATCTTCATTTAGTGGTTATTTCGTCAAATAGAACCATCTATTATTGCCTCCACTAGAAGGGGGACGACACCAACTCTGTTCTCCATTATTTCCAATACTTACTCTCTTCGACTACGTTTACCCTCAGGAAGCGGCTTTGACCTGAAGACGACGATCTCAACGGAGGAAAATATGATAAGATGCCATCAGCGAGGGATGTGGAGGGTTTTATGCGTTGCCTTCGAGACCTGTTTTTGGTCAGGTGTGGAGCTTTACGGTGGCGCCAGAAACGGTGGTGTCTCCTGTTAAGTTGTTTTAGTTTGCGTGATTTTAGGGTTTTCACAACTTGATGAAATTAACCACTTTAGTAGTTTACCTTCTTCTTTTTGTCTTTTTCTCTTCCTTTTTGGGTTGTATTTATTTTTATCGAAGTCATCATAGGTACCAAGGCACAAAACAATGGCACTTTCACATGCATCAACATAGAGCTTCATCAATGGTGATTTTGATTTGAAACTATCACAATTTATGGATAAATTTGTCACATCCTGGCGGAAGCGTGAAATGCTTGGATGTGATCCGTTGGCTCAAAACACATTGATTATAAATAAACAAACATAACAGCAATTAAAGACATAAAAGCATAACATTATATAATTAAGTCAATCCTAAGGTTACATAGATTTTACAAAATTTGTGTAACCAAAGACCAATAGATGTAATCTAATCATAACGTCTTTAATTGTTTCATATTTCTTCAGTAGTAGTGGATGTGTGCATCCACCATTATACTAGGCTCGAATATGTTAACAGTTATTTTTACACACGTCTTCACAATCACTTCGCCCTAACCGTTGTACACATCGAATGAGAACATAACACTGTTAGTCATTTTATTCTCTTGAAAAAAGCATACTAAAAACTGTCAACATAATGTTGGTGAGAAACATAGGTTTAATAACCAAACGAAATATATTGAGGCAACATAAATAAGATTACAACCAAACATACTTATATACTAGGTGATTCATAACTGTCACAAATACAAATCACAAAATCAGATAATATAGCATCACAACACTCATCCTGTTGGTACAGAAAATATTTTCTTAAGTAGCGCTACCAATATTATCAGACGGTTCCTCATCCGAATTAATGGTTGTAACTTACGGCAATATGACATTTTATCTCAAAAAGTCTTATTTATTTGCATCAAACACAAAACAGTATGTTTTTTCCCCTAAAACTCATAATATAAAGTGGGGCTATGAATCTCACCTCAATTCCAGCGATAACCTATAAAATTAACTATAAGTTAGGAACATATTTCTTTAAAATTTTCAGCATCTCAGTCAAAATTCTAAAACGATAACTATGATTACTTAAAATTTTTAAAAGTTTAATAGCAATATCATCTGAAAATATTAGTGATCATATAGATATCCCAACTATTAACTAAATTCGGATATTTTTCTAGAATCAATACAAACTTAACATAAATAGGCAAAAATAAACACTATTATTATAAAATTCCCATTTTTTTTAAAATGTTTATTTTGTAGTCTATTGTATCTCATAAATTTCCTGGTTTGTAATTTATAATAAATAGTTTACTGTAATTTTTTTAAAATTCAAGAAAAATAGTTACATATCTCTAAAAATTATGGAATTAGCACATATTGTAAAATCCAGAACATTATAATTTATGTCAGTTTTTTATAATTTATTTCGTAGTTTAGTTATTTCTTTCGATTTTACCATTACAGATCGCAATAAAATATAAATCTTAGTCATATAAAGGAATTTAATCATGAAATTTATTCTGGATCTTCTATAACATATAATAATCATTATATAATTTTTTCAGATTTTTACCGGGTTAGGTCCTTTCAGATAGTATTTTTCTTATTTTCCTTTATTTAGATCACATAAATTAATTTACTCAATTGTAATATACCAAAATTTACAGGTAGATATTTCTAGTATTTCGAAACATATTTCTAAATTTATTCCCATACTCATAGCTATTTAAGTATTTAATCTAATTTTATCAAAAATACTAATATTTTAACCATTTTATTGTAATACTTTTTGTTTAAATCTTTGGTTTATAAACCCTTAGTGTTTTTAATTCTTATCTCAATTTCTCACTGATTTTTGATATAGAAATCTTGTGTTCATGAGTTCTTGTAAGTATTCTTGATGATAAAAGTTATGTATGTGTTTATTTAAATACATACAACTTGGTTAATAACATGTTTATAGTGATCTAACCTTGTTTTAATGAGAAAACTTAAAGAAATTGCTTTGCTAGATGACTTGACAACCGGATGACGATGTTACTCCTTGGGTTCCAAGCAAGATGAACCAAGGTAATGATGATGATCAAGGTTGTTTGCTATGATGGTGGTGATGGTTGGCTTATGGTTGTGGTGGTTTGGGATGGTATAAACCCGAGAGAAAGAGAACCTTGGAAGGTGGTGGTCGTGGGTAGTGATGGTTGTGATTGTAAGCCGAGGTAGTGCCAAGAGATGGTTATGGGTGTGGTGGTTTGCTAACTCTCGGTTGTGGTGATGTACTGGTTTCATTATGGCCGAGAGGTGTGGAATAAGTGGAGTGCTCATCATTAGAGCTAGGCTAGATGGTGTTATAGGTTCGCTTAGTATTTCATTAATAGGTAAAGGTGGTAACTTCTAAGGAGTGCTTAGTGTCTATGAGTTTAAGGTGGCGGTTGAGCTGTTTGATGGTGGCTGAGAGTTGTGTTAAGAGGGTTAGGAGGTTGCCACCAATGCACTAGTAATGATAGCCTTGTAGTAGTGTAGTATATGTGGCATTTACGGAGGATTTCTTAGTGTTAAAGTTGGTGATGATGTATGGGAGTTGGCCGAAGGTTAGTAGCTAGTTGTTCAAGGTTTAGCTGTGTTAATTATAGGCTTAGTCATTAAGACAGGTTTAACTAGTGATTTAAGTTACTAATCAGGTTGTTAAGCTAAGATGAATGATGATTTTTGGTGTTTAGATGTGTGATTTGTCTTAGTTTTGATTCAAGGTTTCTAGATACTAATTTGATTAGTAATATTTGATTAAATCTTTTGACTAAACTTAGTTCATATATTTGATGATAAGCTATACTCATATTTACTTGAGTTTCTAAGGATTTTTGTAACGTCTTCTAAAATTTTGAAGAAAACCTGCTATCTCTGTCAGATATTACTGATATAGGTATTCCATGTCTAAACACAATTTTTTTCATGTAAATTTTTCTAACTTTTCCATCTTATAATCTTCTCTTATTGGTAAGAAATAAGCTGACTTAGTCAGTCTGTCTATTATAACCCATATTGTGTCATATCCATTTGTGCTTCTAGGCAATTTAGTTACAAAATCCATAATGATCAGATCATATTTCCATACTGGGATTTCTGGTGGTTGTAAACATCCTGAAGGTTTCTGGTATTCAGCTTTAACTCTAGAACAAACATCACATCTTTCCACAAACTCAGCAACAGATCTCCTCATACCTGGCCACCAATATTGACTTTTCAAGTCTTTGTACATTTTATTATTTCCTGGGTGTACTGAATATCTAGATTTGTGTGCTTCCTTTAAGATGATTTCCCTTAACATGTTATTATTAGGGATCCAAATTCTTTCTTTAAGTCTCAAGATTTCATCCTGTCTTGATTCCATTTGCTTTCTTTGTCCCATTACCTCTTTCAGGTCGACTTTCTATTGGGCTTCCTGAATTTGATTTAATAAATCTGATCGTATCTCCAACATCATAGCACGAACCTGTAATGGCTTAGTTCTTTCCTTTCTACTTAAAGCATCAGCTAGTACGTTTGCTTTTCCTAGATGATATTTGATTTCACAATCATAGTCACTTAATAATTTTACCCATCTCCTTTGCTTCATATTTAACATCTTCTGATCAAATATATGTTGTAAATTCATATAATCCGTATAAATTATGCACTTAGTCCCATACAAGTAATGTCTCCAAATTTTTAATGCAAACACTACTGCTCCTAATTCTAAATCATGTGTAGCATAATTCTTTTCACTACCTCTGAGTTGTCTAGATGCATATGCAATTACCTTATCCCGCTACATTAAAACACATCCAAAACCTTGGCATGATGCATCACAGTATACTACAAAGTCGTCTGTTCCTTCTGAGATTGCTAAAATAGGAGCGCTACATAACCTATTCTTTAAGAGTTCAAATGCCTCATTTTGTCTTTCTCCCCACACATACTTCTTAACTTTCTAGGTTGATTCTGTTAAGGGTTGGGCTATTCTTGAGAAATTTTCTATAAATCTCCTATAATATCCTGCCAAGCTTAAGAATTATCGCACCTCTGTTGATGTCTTTGGAATTTCCCATTTCTTAACTGCTTCAATCTTTGCTGGGTCAACTTGTATTTCTTTTTGGTTAACCACATGTCCTAGAAACTGTACTTCTCTTTTCTAAAATTCACATTTTGAAAATTTGGCGTATAATTGTTCTTTCTGAAGTAGTTCTAAAGTTAACCTTAGGTGTTCCTCATGTTCTTCCTTACTCTTAGAATAGATTAAAATGTTATCTATAAATACTATGACAAATTTATCTAAATATGGCTTACATACTCTATTCATTAAATCCATGAATACTGCAGGTGCATTTATTAATCCAAATGTCATTACAAGGAACTCATAATGTCCATAATGAGTTCTGAATGCAGTCTTAGGTATATCTTCCTGCTGTACTCTTAACTGATGATACCCTGATCTTAAGTCTATTTTGGAAAAATAACTAGATCCTTGCAATTGATCAAAGAGATCATCAATCCTAGGGGGAGGATACCTGTTCTTTATGGTCACCTTATTGAGTTCTCGGTAATCGATACATATTCTAAAAGTTCCATCTTTCTTTTTAACAAATAGAACTGGTGCTCCCCAAGGGGACACACTAGGACGTATAAACCCTTTATCTAACAATTACTAAAGTTGGCTCATTAATTCCTTCATTTCTGTTGGTGCTAAGCAATACGGAGATTTGGCTATAGGGGCAGTTCCTGGTATTAACTCAATTTTGAATTCTACCTGACGAGGTGGTGGCAATCCTGGTAGTTCATCAGGAAATACCTCTAGATATTCTCTAACGATAGTGTAAGACCCCATTCCCAGGATGCTTACAGCTGGCCATTCATCGCTCTGTAAACATAAAATTTCATTAACTTTAATAAACAATGCAGCGAAATCAGTGAAATAACTTTTCATTTCAATATAAATGCTTTTGAAAGTTAATACAACATTCATTACAAAACATCATTTGTTCGTATTACAGTGCAAAAACATTATACAAAAGAATGCCATCCAAAAGTGCTGAGTAGCCGCCCCGTGCCATCCTCAGCAACATTACCTACCAACTAGAAACACATAAAAAGTCAGCGTTGCTAAGTGAGTTCTAGTTTTATAAATAAAATACTTTACTTTCATTAAAACCGTTTCTTTACTTTCATGCGATCATGCATCATACGTACACATAGATAATATCATTATTATCTTCATCATTCGTTCGTTAACTTTCATTCATTCAACGTACATCTTTGCCATTCACATTCGTTACTTTAGTTCACATTCATTTATAAATTCTTACTTTCGTTCGTACGTTCATTACTTTCGATGACATGTACAATACCCCGAACATTGTGCACGAAGCTGGTTACTGGGCCTGAGGTCTTTCATAGACCTCGAACATTATGCACGAAGCTGACTCCAGTACCTACAGCAAGTACATGCACCACTTATCTTTTCTCTTTCATTACGGATCAATGTCATATGCTATACCCCGAACATTGTGGCATGAAGCTAGTTACTAGGCCTGAGGTCTTTCATAGACCTTGAACATTATGCACGAAGCTAACTCCAGTACCTAGGGAAAGCGGCAAGGATCCCATACGTATGGTCAATCACAAGGATTGGACCCCAGTGTGCATCCTTCTGGGGTAGCTAACCCGCACACAGTTAAGCTAACACCCTTCACTGGGTGTGAACCTCCATACATTTGCTTGCAAGTCTTTCTTACTTTCATTCATTCGTTCGTTACTACATGCATTTATTCATCATCTACCTCTTTCGTTATCTTTCACTTTACGTTACATAATACTTTCGTTTCATTCATTAATCATAACACGTAAAGCCACGGGAAAGATAAACATACATCATACTAAGGAACATCAACACACACAGTCATCATCATCATACAGGGCAACATCCTACACAACATACATCATGCATAAACATGCAACATCATCATCATCATGCCCTACATAACTTCTAAGGCCTCAACAGCCATTTTACATGTACTTACGGGAACTTCCACGTCAAAACTTATATATGCACTTTCCCCCGAAAGTCAGTAATTAAACTATGCTTCTCCTTGGGTACAACAACCCTATTTGGGCGTATGGGCACTCTTCAGTCGCATGGCCTCCATGCGACTGAACATAATGCGAATGGACCAATACGGATGAACACCAATGCGGATGAACATCCAATCGTGCGAATGGACCCTCAATCGTGCAAATGAACACTATGCGAATGGACCTCATGCGGTTGAACATTATGTGAATGAGCACCTATGCAAATGGGCTCTCAGTCACACGACCCCCATGTGACTGGACCCCCAGTCGTGTGACTGAACCTCAGTCATGCGAATGAACTCCAATCGCACCTCAATTGGCCGAATGGCCTCCAGTCGGTCGCCTAGCCCTAACTGATGCAGAATGCAGTTCATCCCGAACCCAATCTGCCATTTTCGACCTCCAAGCTCATCCAAACTAATTCTAAGCCCAAATTAACCATCCTAAACCTTAGGAATGCATACTATGACACCATTCAAGCACACACAAGCCCGAAATCAAACTCCAAACGCATCACACGCAATCACACCCAAATGGGTCAAACACACACACACATACAAAACAGGTTTACTATGTGTTCCAGCCCTAAATTAGTTGAAAACGAGTAAAATAGGGGTCCTAAAACTCACACAAACGACACCGAGAAGAAGAGCTTCGTTTAAACCCGCTACACGACGATTTCCAAGCCCGAACCCACTCGAACCAAGCTTTTTCTCTCTTTTCTCCCCTTTCTCTCTTCTCTTCTCTTTTGTGGCTGAAAATATGGGTATGGGGAGAGGGTAAGGGCTACCCTCTCCCTTCAAATATCCTTATTTATCCAACTTTCTCGCGTTGGTGAGTTTGGTTCCCCGACTTTGGACTTTATTTCTTTTTCTCCTTTCGTCGGCTTCAAAGAATATATTCGGGTGTTACAGATAGGAACATCTTCTAAGTTTTTCATGTCTAAGTGTGTATCTGTTGGACCAAAAGAACCAATGAGCCAAGATCAGGAAAACCTCTAAGTCCCACATGCCACTGCAACAACTGTTGAAGACTCCCATCAGCT
>BJCO01466668.1:0-10375 GCA_018326465.1 Flaveria floridana
ATAAAAATAACCACGTCATAAAATGTTTAGAATTTAATAAAAACTCAAAAAAGAAATATAAAGAAATAGAAAAAGAGATTGAAGCATTATCAAACGAAAACAAAACTTATCTATAGAGAATAAATCTATTTTTTATATTTCTTTTTTGCATGTTTATGAAATTATGAACATTTTATGACGTGCTTTGTTTTTATCTATGTATTAATATAAATTTTATTCAAAACCAGACAATTTCGTCGAAATCACGACATCTAATTCAAGATGAATGTGCTAAACTACTGGGCTGACGCCCCAAATTAATAAGTGTAAGGCTAATTATCACAAAGATTTAAGCCCTCATCATCAAATGGGCTTTCTAACAAGTGAATCCAAAGTTATGTCAATGATTATAAAAAAATAAAGTTAAAAGAAAAATTAAAGTGAAATTTTGCAAACCACTACTTCTTCTTGTTACTCTATTACTAAAAAACAGAAATAAAAAAGAAGGTTTCAATGAATAATATCCGTGTTGTTTGTTAATCAAGAAACTTGCTGCAACAAATAATTAAAAAAATTCCCAAAATATGTGCAAAAACAAAATGTTACAAATTATTTGATTTGATCTATTTTAACTTTAAGATTTATGATGCCTGAAATGTATACTTTCCAAAGCCAAATGAGCTGGTACACATGAACTTAATAAAAACTAACAAAATTTGAATCAGTAATCATATAAAGATATTTCAGATGATGCAATTATAGTTCAAAAATATAGTAGCATATGATGGTTAAAAAAACAAAGAACTTGTCTATGTAGATTTAATCCAGAAGCCGGGCACCCAGGACTGCGAGATTCTCTTTGAATGATAGAAACATGGATCAAATGACTTGATAACTCTCGGTTACCAGTTGAGTCCTCTGAGAAAACTTGGGAGGAGCTCCACCTTTTAGCGGGACAATGCTTGCAACCTGCAAATATTTAAAATTCGATTACTAGATGCAAATGTTTCTGGTGACGGTGGAGCATAAGTTCTGTTTATAAGGGGTCAAATTAAGAAATAAGCACAAGATGGACAAATAGGTCAAAAGTTGTCTTAGGGATCATTTAATTTATGGGTGTACTCGGTGTTTCACTTAGCTCCCGCTTTGCGCAGTGCGGGGTAGGACCTAATTGCTTCGCGAGCTGACGTACGCAGCCTTACCCTATACTTTTGTGCGAAAGGTCGTTTCCTACAGCTTGAACACATAACATTAAGGTCACAAAGCAGCAACCTTGAAGATAATTTAATTTAAAAGAAGCTTATATTATTTTCTTGGTATAAAGTTTTCTTAAACATCCAGCATTCTTAGTACAAATTGATTATTGACTCTACAGGGTTTTAACAATAAAAGGACAAATAAGTGTTTGTATGATCTGCCCCGACCCATTTTGAACAGCACAATAAGATTACTCATTTTGACCAATTACACAACCAGCGCATTGTGTGGCCTCTAATTTCAAAGATATAGCATTAATAGAGGAATACAAGGAATACACAAATCTATTCGTCTAAGGAATTAAGGTTTCAACTTCCGTTCAGTTTAGACAAGATGCCAAGTAAACTATCATTTGGATATTCAAGAGCATAAAGCCATGAAAAAGATTGTCTAAGACCTTATGCTAGTGACAGCCTAAGAAGAAAGTAGCACCCAACAACCATAACTCAATCTTGACTTATATATGGACCCTAGCCAAATCTGAAAATGGGTATTTGGTATCTCAAGACAAATGGCACCTAAAGATTATAATCAGCCTATACATAGATGGTAACTATAACTGGTAAGGAACTTTTAACACTTAACTTTTAAAAAGGGATACTCTGCTTATCTCAACTTTTAAAAAGGGATACTCTGCTTATCTTTATTTCCTTCTACCAGGGCTCTAAGTAACAGCAAACAAGAGGTTCCAACTTGATTTTATTCTCAAACGGTACACTATGTAAAGGAGTGTGTGGATTTGGTTTGTTAAGGTGAATACCTTATATTGAGACCTTGAGTAGCAATAATCACTTTATAGTGTTTGGGAAGCCTCTTTTTTCGATTACTTATAGGTACTAGCCAAAACTGGCTACAAAAGGCCAGAAACAGGTAGTCAAATGGTTCAAGTTAAATCATGTTTAATTGAATTGCATTGTTGTAGAATGCCAGCATTACAAATGGAGGGAATCAAACTATAACTGAGAGAGATTTTGGGCAGAATGCATACCTTCATGTCACTGAAAGTACTTGTTGCTGAAAAGCGCACAGAAATGGGGAAGAAGACCGAGGTATCAGCTGGAGGAACAACAAACTCCATCGAGCCACTACATAATGTTATATATTTAGCAAACTAGTGTACCTAAGAAACCAAAATTTAAATGTCACTCACTTACCTGCGGTTGGAGTTATCGATGAGAAGTATAGACCATTCTAATATCGAATTTCTAGAATCAAACCTGCATTTGGATTTGGAAACAAGAAATAAATTCTTAAACACCCACGAATATAATAAAACTGTTATATAAGTCTAATAAGAGGAAATAACACCACATGTATGTAAGTACGTGCATGTGTGTGGTTGTGTAACATCATCAAAGAATATAACCAGACAATTATTATAATGTAAGCTAAGAATTCACCTCCATTCCCCATCAATCTGTCTTACATTTGGAGCCTCTCTAAGAGCTGGAAGAGGAACCGAAATAACCACATTTTGTAAATCAAATGTTGATGAAGCTTCATATTCTATGCTAACATAAGTTTCGTTTCCAGACACAGAAGGCCAGCAGTTAACTGACAGACAGATAATTGACCTCAGGACAAAGTATATAGAAACAGAAGATAAAGCGAAACCATCATCCAACATAAATGTGTGTGTGTGTGTGTGTATAATTGTATATATGTAGAAACTTACTAGTCAATGGCACAGCTGATTCATCTTTACTTTGCATTCTCCACTTGAGGAGACCAAGACCATCACCAGACTGGCCAGCAGGAAATGGCCTGTTAGGGTCTTTGGATCCCAGAATATTTTCACTAGAGAACAACTCTTTGTTGATGTTAGGATGTGTCTTAAATTTTATCTCTGGATTACCTGCACTCTCAATCTGTGCATCAAATCAAAACAAACTTGTCTTTATAGAGCCCACGAGGATCTACAGCTTTTAAACTTAAGCATTAAGCATTAAACTACAAACTGTGTGATCTCTTCCAGTCTAAATTTTAATAAAAACCAGTTTGCATCAATTCCTAAATTTGCATCAATCCCTAAAATTACATAATCTAAGGTAGAATCATAGAAGCAAAAACAATGCAATACATGCAAGTGTAGAGTAAGAAAGACAGTAATAGAAGTAGTAGTGGAATGAGAACCTGAACTTGAATAAAACCATCATCCTGGTTTAGTATTTGGAGAGACAAAGTTCCCTGCACATCAAAGTTGGTGAGACCACCATCTCTCTTAAGTGCCACGTTAAGCTTCTCTTCAACAGTCAAAGTGACAGGATCAGTAGGAGGAGGGGCAGCAGCAGCTTTGCTGGGTCGTACATCCTCAACAATAACTTCACCTTCAGCTTTCAGTGATTCCAAGAACTGGTTTGCCCTTTGTGATTTGCCTAGCTTCATACCCATGCCTTTAGTCGGAGCAGTAACTGCAGCAGATGGACGACCTGAGAGGAACCAACATAAATACCACTAGTAGTTGGTTAAAAATCATCTACATAGTCAAACAATTTTCAAGTATCAATGAGAAGACCGTGATGGGTCTACTGACCTTTAGACTTGGTTGAGAAGGAATCCACTTCAGAAGTTATTCCAAATCCAGAACCACTTCCAAAGGTATTACCACTTGATATACCCATATCATTGCTAAAACCACTATCCATTCTTCCAATTGAACCCATTGAACTCATTGATTGAAGAGCTGAATAGCCACCTTTTTCCAGTTTGCCCCTCTCTATCTGCAGAAATTTCACACAATCTTGTTGCAGCACAAATACAAGGGAAAGGGCAAATAAAATATCAATTGCCTTACCTTGCTTTTATCAATCTCGTTAGCTTTACGCTTCATAACATCCTTGGTTTCATTGATCTTGCTTTGCAATACCAATTTGTGCAATCTCTCCTCATGACTCTCCATCTCACAGTATTGCCTGACTTGGGCAACAGTCACGTTCTCCTTGTGCCCAAGAGAAATCACTTCATCAAAAGCAAAAATCAGCTCAAATGCATTCTTGCAAATGCCTTCTTCATCTAAAGAAGCAGAATACTCAGGGACCTATGTCTAGTTAAGGAAATAAATAGAATTGTAGTCATTGTTTGCATCATCATGGAGCAACTACAAAGTGCATGAATGAATCGATAATAGTGATTTCCTTGAATAGAAAGAATGAGTGGAACTCCATAAAGGTTTTCTTAAGATTGTATATATATCATTAACAAACAATATATCAAGTTCACTGTACCCAATAATGGTACGAAGTAATGGCATTGGCCATCATTTCTCAATTAACTATTATTGATACGGTGAAACCTCAGACCAGAAGCAAGGCTTTCTGTAATATTTTGAATAATACAAGTTTCAGAAACAGTATGTTGGACTCTTTGACAAAAGTGGAGAAAACTACAAATATACCAAATTAAGCTAATGTATTATGTTGATGCAACTACTGTAAATACATTGTCGTAGCATAATGGGCAATAGAAAGCATCAATCTTAAAGACTCGCAGTTTAATATTGTATAAACAGCATACAAAAAGTAATAGTTTAGTATTCCGCAATATATAAACAAAAAGATTGACTAATTTTATGTTAAAAAGGATACAACTTTAGAGAGAAGCCTCAGTGTATCAAGATCCTCAAGGATATTGCTTTGCTTGTTGGTTACAAGCAGCAGATATACACCCTCCATTGGCTGGTACACATAGCGCACATTTTCTGTCTCAACATAGGTATGTTGTTTACCACTTCCAATCAATTTAGGAAAAGCTGCCAGAAGCCCCTCGATTCTTATTCGAGACATTTCAACAAACTGCCTTGAAAGAAGTGCTGTAAAAGGATTATATAATGTTAGTTAACAAAATTTGTTTACAAAATAATAAAGCATGACTTCTGAACAAACGGCTTTAATAACTTATGAACACGCTACCCCAATAGTTGCTACTTGGTACGAGCCATAGGCCACAACTCATGTTCATAGATGTGTAGGTAAAAACCGGCCAATATAACCGCACTGCATCTCATACATTTTCTACTAAACGGCGAGTCTAGAGGGATGTCTAGACCAAAGGATAATCAAGTTGATAAGGTTTAAACATCACTCTGGCTCAAGGTAAGCCAAATATCCTCTTATAAAGCACAGTTCTGAGGGTTTTAAGCTCAATGAAGAGAAATAACAACCTATAAATGGTGACTAAGTCAAGCTTTAACATCTAATTAAAGGTTTCATAAATCATCATGGTAGTGTGAGTTTTAAGACCCTTCACCTTTTCTTACTATAGATTTTAAGATAGGCTAAATAAAGTCCAAAAAGATAAACCGAACTATAGCTGCATTGGAATTTTTTTTAATTGGCTAACTCACACACTCTAATCCTACTCCTAAGTCTACACATTTTGTCCATCATCAGACCTGAAGCCTCAACCTCATGGGGAGGGACACATTTCTAACACACCTTGGTACTGCTAGGCCACATGCCCTTTGGTGCTTTGAATAAAATAAATATCAGGATGTGCCACTGTTGTTTCAGTATATGGCTTTCTCACAGGGAATACTTCATCTATTCTGGATTTCACATCATACTAACAAGACCCTCAGAAAACCCTAAGGCACATGTATTAATTGCCTCAAATAACATTATCCCATCAAAGCGAGACAACTATCCTAAATGATAGGTGTTGGAAGATGGTGGTACATTCTCTGGTTGGGACCATAAGCACCAACATGCTATTATATTAGTGAACGAGACAATATTTTAGCAAGCCAACCTATGAAACTAAAGTTCTGCAGTATGCTTGTGAAATGCTTTGCTTGACAGCATTCACAAAATTTCCAACCAACTTATATTCAAATTCTCTCACCCAATTTGCGGAAATCCTCATCGTTTACTCATTTGGAACATACAACAACAAGAACACTACTAAACCCATAAACATTATTAACTGGCTGTAATTTACTAATTTCTATTTATAATGCAGAAAAACCACAAATTTCAATCACATCTAGTACCGCTGAAAGATATAAAACATAGACAGAACGAGACTGAGATCTCACCTTTTCCAGATTTACTGGTGATGGATGCTGCTAGAACAACCTACATAGAAATTCAAAAAAAAAATCAAAAAAAAAACAATTAGAAACCAAAGCTAAGCTCCAGTAATCAAGCGATCATAACCGATGCCAAAAATGCAATGCAATTTCAGATTTGAAGTTAACGATTACGAAATTCACACATCCAATGCAACTGATTACCATTATGACGAGTACTCTGATTCAACAACTAGTGGATCAAATGTGTTCGAGCAAACCTACAGAAGAAAATCGAACAGATCACGGCATCAGATCAATGTAATAACTAATAATAATAAGCGGATTGTGTGGTGGTAGTGAGATCGCAATGAGTGAAAGGCACCTCTCAATTGGTAGCTCCGGCGGAAGAAGTGGTCGGAGATCCGGCGGATGAACGGTGGTTTTCACGGTGTCTACACGAGTTGAAGAAAAACGAAATCGGAAGTTTCTACTTCACGTTTTAACAAGATGGAATAATAATATTTCATTTACACCCTTAAGTAGTTACTACATTCTACTTACAACCCTAGACTTTGTGAAGTTTTCCTTGCATCAAAAATGAGATGATTTAACTATTTTAGTAGTTTGGTTAACACAAAAATACATGTTTATTGTATGAAGGCTTAGATTGTGAATTGATGCAATATTTAGTGATGGTATGTGGCATTTCCTCTTTATACTATATATTTGTGGAATCTGTATATAACTAGATTTTTAATAACTTAAGATGATCTCAACAAAGTAATGACCAAAGGATTAAATCATAGTAAACAATAAATGAAAATAATAAATATTATATTCTTTTTAGTTTACAAGGTTGTTTTTAGAATAAAACTATTCACTTATTTCCACTAGAGATTTTCTAAGGATAGTCGTTGGGTTCCTTGGCTAACCCAAACTTCCGCTCACATAAGCGAATATCCTTTTCATTAACAATGTTGAAATTGTCTCTTTCATGACCTCCATGATCCCTTTACTGTTGATTCAACCTATTATCCATTGCATCTTCTTCTTTATCTAATGCTCTTTTTTATTTATTGGGTTTTGCCTTGTATTCTTGTTGTCACTGTTTTTTCTAGAGATTTTTATTGCTGAACTCATTAAGTGCCTCAAGTCAACTCCTTTTTGGACGGTGAATTAGCGTCCTTATCCTTAGCAAGGTTCTTCATTCTACTCAGCCGGTCCTGTTTATTTCTCCTTCATGAACCCGACCCGACCGGGCTAAGTTCAATGCCAACCTGTTCGTCCTAATGATCAGCCTAGTCCCAAGGATTGAGTCTGTCTTGTCAAGAGTTTATCCATCAATTGTCAATAATAAAAATATTCATTCTTTAAAATCCCAAAAAAAATAGTTTCAATAGTGAGACTTAAAAAAATTTTAAACACATTACCATAACATCACCAGCTTTTACATTTAAAAATAAATATGTATAAAGAGAGGGTATTAGTTTTTATTATTTCTTTAATATCATCCAAAATCTCTTGGCCCCGTCCCACTCCAATTTCTCTAAAATATCTTGTTATTTTAAGTAACTCAAAACCTGAACACCTCCCCCCTCCCACCCCACCAAGACGAAGCAAAAGAAAATCCATGTTTACAAGGAAAAATGACTAAAAACATGCCATAGGATCTTATACCATTCTCATTATCAAACGGCCCCCATGCTTTCACATACAAAATGACATCCAGCTCTACATGTTTGGGTTGTGATGTTAGGCTGGATTTTTAGACAAGTACAAGCAAAAAACATTGTCACAAATATGAGTGTTTGTGTCAAATCGGAACACGTAGCTCAAGTAGAAGATTTCTTAGTCAATTGATTTATGCAACTGCATTAGCAACTCCTCTGTATTCAGCTACTGGATCTTAACATAAAAGACTTTCTTTTAAAAAACCATGAGACCAGGTTGTCTCTAAAGAATACACAATATTTAGACATCAATCGGGCGCAACTCCAACATGTACAAGTCGTAATGCATGTGATACAATGCAGGGTTGAAATAATTTTTTTAATTTGATTGTTTTCATTACATAACATATATATATATACATATATATATATATATACATATATATATATATATACATATATATATACATATATATATATATACAAGTTATATTTATAATTACGCAAGTTATATCTATTATTACGCAAAGCAAAATTACTCACGTTATAAAAATAATTACAAGTTAAATGCTAATTACGCAAGCTATGTTCATAATTACTCAGTTAATAATCACTCAAGTTATAGTACAACACATAGACGTTTTTAAAAAAATGTTATTTTTTTTAAATCATAGCAATACTATACTCAAATTAAAGAGAATAAGAGACTCGATTTCATGGTCCCAAGCTGATACTTGACATGCCCCCCCCCCCCTCCAGGCCCATCACAAGGAAAACGAAACCCAAGATTTGCTTTATCCGGTATCAAACCGGAGCTACGAGCAAATAGAACACCTTTCAGAAGTATCAATACCACAGTCCACGGCCAAGTACTTATTACTTCTTGGGTTGTAATTGCTATCTTATTAGGTTCAGCCGCTCTAGCCGTTCGAAACCCACAAACCATTCCGACCGACGGTCAGAATTTTTTCGAATATGTCCTTGAATTTATTCGAGATGTGAGTAAAACTCAAATTGGAGAAAAATATGGTCCTTGTGTTCCTTTTATTGGAACTTACATGTTTTTAAAAAAAACGGGAGGAATTTAAAAAAATCAACAATCGTAGGCTATTTCTGAATTTACCTCTCCGGTCATTATTTCGAGCGTAATTATTTCACCTTTAATCTGACTTGTCCATCTCTTAAATTAATGGTTTTTTAACTTGGTATAGTAAACATTCTCTCTTTATTTAAATATTTTTATTTTCTTTGACTTTATTCTATTACCTTTTATTTTTTTATATATCATTTGCATACCTGAGGTTTGGTGATTTTGACCATTTGCATCCCTACAGTTTAAAAATCCTCATATACATCCTAACGTTTCATTTTTGTTCCCATTTGAATCCAAAACACTAACACCTTTAACTTATTCTGTTAATTTTTTGTAAAAAGACTAAATTGTCATTTCTCTCTTTATCTATTTCTATCTCTATCTCTTAACCCTTAACCCACAACCCCCACCCACTCCACCACCACAACCACTGTCACCACTTCCACCGCCGTCACCACCGTCATCCACCACCACCGTCACCACCGTCAATCACCAGTCATTCCTCCTTCTCCAACAAGCCACTCCCCAATCGTTTGCTTCACCCCCAATCCACCATCATCACCACCATCATCATCATCTCTCTCTATAATATTCTCAAAGCTAAGTGTCTCCACCATTAAAGCTTTCATGGCCACATCTTCCCACCGGAAAAATTAAAGCTCATCTGAATCATCACTCCCTTCACGGTAAAGCATCTCCCACCTCCCTCATTTCCCATATATACACTCCAATTATCTACTAATTCTTCGATTCAACCTCTCTTTTTCTTACGAATTTCGTTACGATGAACAAAATGTGGGATTTGGGCCTGATTCGATTGCTCATTGTTGTTCATCTTCTTCATATTTGCTCTGCAATTTTGGACCCTGTTGATTTTCTCGCACTACAATCGATTCGAAAGTCGCTTGAAGATATGCCGGGGTCGAATTACTTCTCGTCATGGGATTTCACCTCCGACCCCTGCAACTTCGTCGGAGTTTACTGCGAAGGTGACAAAGTTGTCGCCTTAAACCTCGGTGACCCACGCGCCGGAGCCCCTGGTCTCTCCGGTCATCTCTACCCCTCTATCGAAAAACTAACCGCACTCACAGAGTTCACCGTCGTCCCCGGACGGATAATGGGTACACTTCCGGTGACATTGTCGGAGCTAAAGAACCGGCAGTTCCTCGCCGTCAGCCGGAACCTGCGGAGCCGGAACCTGTGGTGGTTGTGGTGGTGGATTGGGGGTGAAGCAAACGATTGGGGGGTGGCTTGTTGGAGAAGGAGGAATGACTGGTGATTGACGGTGGTGACGGTGGTGACGGTGGTGGTGGATGACGGTGGTGACGGCGGTGGAAGTGGTGACGGTGGTTGTGGTGGTGGAGTGGG